>QLPI01027366.1:0-15375 GCA_003314275.1 Chroogomphus rutilus
TAAACGAGGAACATTCCTATAACTTTCCTTTTTGTGTCTCTTCATCACCAATCAAGGTGGCTGCAGCCCAGCCTAGGATGGTGCTGTTTTGTTCCTTGACTTTAGTAGCTATGAGGTAGAGAGTGTAAGGAGTGACATTCATTAAAGGAAAAGATATATATATATCAACATACTGAAGATAACTTTGTTTCTTTCCTTCCACATCTCAGTTGCTAGTGTCTCTCCAGGATAAACAACTCTGGCAAAGCTAAAATTGATAATTAATTTAATTTTCAGGACCATATATAGTGATGTGCATACCATCTTGATATCCTTATACAGTCCAAACATTTGCAGTATATGCTTTCCAGCAAATCCAAAGAAGCAGAGGCCTACATACAATGATGATGTGTGAACTAGATATATACAATAAATTATTAAATACTGCAAAGAATTGGTCTATCAAATCCACCAACCACTGCCAGTCAGCTCTACTACCTCTTTCCCCATGACCACTGTCAATGCCAAGCAGCAGTCCAGAAGGATCAGGAGTACAATATGAGTCTGTGAAAGTTGACACCAAGCAGGGGAAAGGCTTGAAAAGGCTCCCAATGCCAGTGATCAGAGTAGATAATTCATTTTCCTTTAGCTCCTTGCCAAGATAAACATATCCTCCAGATGCTCTCCTGTATGATTCCAGACTTCCCTATTGACTCCAACTTGAACAGAGTAATCTTCTGATGATATTTCATAACAACTGAGGAATCCTTTCAGGGTGTTCTCTTCTTTCAACACTCTGTCTAAGGCTTAGGGAAAGGCATGGGTCACCCACAAGTCAAATGTGGGTGACCCACACCCAACCCTTGGGAAACCCAAACCCATCAACCCATGGGTTTTTTCCCATGGATTGATGGGTGTTGGGTACATGCCACACCTGCACAGGTGTGGTGCATGCATGTCATAAGTGTGCATGTATGGTGCATGCAGGACATGCATGTACAGCATGTTCATGTTGTATATGTGCACATGTGGCATCTGCATGTCATATGCACATGTGTGACACTACAGGTTGGGCTGGGTTACAGGTGCTCTCAGCTTGACCTGCACCTGCACCCAAGGGCACCTGACCCTAGTGACCTATGTGGGTTGGCCTAACCCATGCCACTCCCTACTAAGGCTTCTTGTACTCCAATTACCCATTGAAAAGAAGTAACAACTGACCCTGAACTTGGTTTGGAGGCAGAGGGTAAGGATAATGAGATGTGCTCTAAGGAAAACTTGTAAATTATAGTGATATTTGAGCCTCAGGAGATAACCACCTTACCATTGCTGATAATATCCAAAAGTAGGTTCTCAAACTCAGCTGAGAGTTTCCTGTCCAATTGTAATTGACACAGGAAATAGACCATGTCACTCTGTACGATCAGAGTTTGAAGTTCATCTATCTCCCAACATGCTGAACAGGTTGAGGAGGACCAGCAGAAATGAGGACATACCATAGCCCAGGAATCTTTTTTTGACCAAAGTAGCCCTTCGAACATTCTGTGACTGAGGGTGATTTTAACAAGCAATTTTGTGATAATGGGAAATATGTTTGATTCACCACTTGTCCTTCAAAAAAACCCTCTAGATCCTTGATTTGAATATACACTGAATGGTTTTGGGTCACTAACTTACCTTCATCCACACAAAAAGCCATGAAGCTAATGATGCAGCATTGCATGTGGTCAAAGTGACATCTTAAGAAACTCATCACTTGATGGATGACCCTGGGGTGAAGTAGAGAGGTCAGGTCATTATCTTGAAATGCTATTAATCTAACTTTCTTCCCACTAAATAAAACACACAATACCATATTTGAGACCAAGGGCAAACAATAGGAAGGTTGTCATGTAACTGATTTCTTCCCTAGGATTATTTAGGGGCTGGACCAATTGGATAAGAATCTCCTCTGAGACCATAGTCCATCTTTGAATCATGGCTGATAGCATATGGGTCACCTGCTCATCTTTCCCCATAAGAGCTACAAACTTCAGGGAGGCCAAACTGCTCATATACAGCACATGTATCATCTGTCAAAATTTGTCAGATATTGAATGCTACAATCAATTTATGGAGCATACCAACCATGTTCTGTAAAAAGCTTGAAACAACTTTGCGGTCATTGCTGGTAGGAGGTTTAAGTCCAATGAAGGTCTTTGAGAACATATCTGGTCCAAGACAAAAAATTATCCCGAGATCAGGCATATGACATAGACTGGTCCTGCTTCACAGAAACCGGCACTTCGCTGGAGGTCACCTTTGTGGGGTCTTCATCCTTCCTGACTGTTGATTGGAATAACGGATCAAGTTATTTGGAGCTGGCGACAGGTTAAGAAAGTCTGAATATAGAAAGTTGGAACGGCTTGAAGTGGAGAACTCGACAACAAGTGAAACGTCAAGTTGTGCACAACTATCTATTCAGCAGACAAGAACTTTGAATGACATGCGATTTGTAGAAAAAAGGACATAAAAGATTAGATTGCCAAACATTCGACTCATGAGGCCTATTAAAGACTTTACTCGCAATTGTTCGATCGTGGTCCAATGTTTGCCACCCCCGCATGGGCATCCTTCATTCTTTAGAGCATGGGGTGTTCTTCATCTCCTCCGTCATATTTTGTATCATTTTATCCATCATCCCTCCTCCTCGTCCTCCTTCTGGTTCTCCTTCTGGTCCTTCTTCTGGTTCCCCTTCCCCTCCTCCTCCACGACCATCTCCTCCTCTTCTGCCACCGTCGCTTCAGCACTGGGTATGTCAGACCACGTAGCGGAGACTTGGATGGTCAAGCATCGAAGAATGTTGGAAGTGGGATATTCGTTTACATGGAAATTTAGATAGAGGTTGGCGACCCCGATGACTCGCACGTTGGGAAATGATGCGCTTGTGGTGGTAGTGCTCCAATGCAGCTTCATAAGCTTCCAAATGCTCCTCTATGGCATCCACATCAACAGTTATCATTCGGTTCTTCCTGGCAGCTTGTCTCCAGGATTCCAGGATATTTCTCAACAGAGTGGCTCTATGTGCAGAATTTGGAATGATTTTTCCCACATGAGCAAGGAGGTCACAGTACATATAAATCATATTGATATATGATGACATGGGCTGATCATCCTCCAAGGTTTTTTTTCTGCGTAGAAATAGGGAAAGACATGAATATTTCTCCTCACGCACTGCCCCGGGGCATTGATTCCGGTGTGGCTGAAGTGCCGATCTTTCGAAGCACAAGCGACACCACAGGGGCGGTGTATCAGACACGAGGGATGCTACGTTTTTGTGGAGGTCTGTGTAGTGTGACATTTCCCTTCCTCGTGCTGTCCTGTTCAGCAACCAGTATCTCCACATCTGCATCCTCTTTCTTTCATTTTACAGGTTTACAGGGTTGTGGTTGTGGATACCACAGAACATTGGGTATTGACCCTCAGGCTGCCCAGCGTTGACGTAAAAGGAACTCGACAAGACCATCAAGAGTTGGCCGCGAGTATTCCAGAATACTTCCCGTAACCGCCTGGACTCTTTTCTGCAGCATTCTCAGACTCTAAGGACAACTCTTATCACGCTCAACTTGCAACATTTCCATCACCGAAGTTCGAACGCAGTTGTCGTCCCTCCTGTGGAAGATCCGAAATCCAGTCACTAGTGGTATGGAAGATGGCGCACGAGTGCCAGCACGGGGAATTACTAATATTCTTCGCGATGTCCGAGTCTGTATGTCTTCTCGTTGAGCGTTACATAAGATTAACGCCCCCTTGATGAATTTATTTCTCTCTTGCAGATGCTCGCGGAAATGTGCGGCTGCAGAATATATATATCAACACAACCCCTGCCATGCGTAACGAAGGCACGTTTCATTGCAGCCGTTCTTAACTCTCGTGTTGATCAGGGACACCCTTAGAGCAAGCGGAAGATCCACCGGCACTAGAGCATGATCACCGACCTCAAAGGTGCATGAACGCCAGACGTTGCCGTGCAGAAACAGAAAAATTCTGCAACAACCTCAATAGCTGCAGAAAAGGTATTTTTCGTGATGGTTGTATGAGTATCAGCTTGATTCGCGCTATTTGGGGGGCATTATGGGGAAGGAATGATATCATTAAACTTCAAGGGAAGCTTACTGGATACGCCAACGAAATCCTCTCGCACATCATGTTCGTTCGATCGCCCTTCATGCTGAAACCTGAATGCTGATTTGACGGCCAGTAAAGAAGTTCGGCGCACCGAACAGAGCGTGCGATATTTTTTATGCGTTTTGTAACCTTTAATGGACCGAGCTGATATTCTTCACTAGATACCAGGGTGCATATACTATACCCTGGACAACGCAATCAATTTAGTGGATGCTCTAGGACGGGCGTGGATCTTACCATGCCAGGCTTGTACGATGTGGGAAGTACGCCTTTACGTCCTCCATGTCTAATCAAACAATACCTCATTATATGAGGCAGGAAATGCACCGTTTAATCCAAGCGTACTTTCGTAGTCAACCTGGAGAGCGACTTGTGCAGCGGAGAAGCTACCACATGTCTTGCAATGAAGGCAAGCGAATAATAAAGCGGGAAGATTGGTGGGGCATGGTAAAGCCCGGAATGGTGTTCGACATGGGTATTATTTTGCGCAAGAAAGATATGAGGTCTAGCGAGTCTTGTCCAAGATGTCATAAAATGAATTCCCATGCGATCCCCCATCAAGGTTGGATCGTTTGGTAAGCCTGATTATGCATTCCAAGGAACCCTGGTTGAATGGAAATCTTTGTTGTAGTCCGGGTTGCAGTCTGCAATTTCAAGTTTCAGATGTACCAAACGATCAGGACACTGAGGTCGAAGAGATTCTTTCACCGGAGTGGTAAGATGAGTTTCTATAATTTCATCTAGTACGCTGTTGATGGTCAAATATAATCATAGTAAAAAAAGAGAGTCAAATATCCCGATGCCACCACCTATTGATGAGAGGCTCGAAAACTATGAGCTGCAGTACCTTTGCACCATTCACCTTCTGCTTCTGACGAGGGATGATGTAGTGAAGTTCACGATTAGTCTTAGCGCACGTCATTTGATACTAATTCTTTTCATGCTGTTATTCATGCAGGAGCTTAGTCATGAAATATTCAAGGATCGGAACGAGGTAATGAAATCAATCTATGCACCGTATGAGAAACATAAAAACTATATATGTGCTTGGTATGCGTTCTTGTCTAGCACAAATGGCTTTTCTAACAGATCAACCAGCGGACTAGCATGGAAATACAAAGCGGACACTGCCCGGCACGGCAGCACACGAAACCTTGGGCCTAGATATGTGTGTTGGTTGTGGTGAGTCTCAGACTTAGGAGGGCGGGTGTTCGGCTGGCAATTCTTCCCTACAGCTGCAGGGGCTTCGCTTGCATATACGTCCGGAATGCCTCAAGACTTGGCATTAGGGTTAGGTTGAGGGTTAGGAACCAGGGGAGCAACAACACAAAAGATTAGAAGACTGTAAAAGTAGAAATGTAAGCGCTATGGGGGGCGCTGTACAACCTTTCGTCCTGGGACTCAGGGTGATATGGATGGATTTGACTGGAATTCAAGAGGGAGTCTGGCAGATTAATGAACACGCGGTTTGATGTTAACAAGTTCAATCTAAGGGTAAGAGATCGGCAAAGGGAAACTTGAATTTGAAAATTCCCCACTCGGGATGAAGAAACAGGTTGCCTGAAACATTTGAGAATAAAATTTTCAACCTGTTCTATTTACCCTGATGCACCAGTTGGGGCAGCGCCTTGTCCATCCCACACACATGATACCCTGTACTGGCTGAGATTCTTCGCCCAGTCCTTTGGATATCTCAACAGGGTTTCAGTGGTACGAGGACGCGAAGATGAGAGCAAATAGACGGTGACCGGTAAAGACAACGCAGAACAGAAAGAGGAAAATAATTGTGGGCCCGATACCAATAGAATAGTGGAGAAAGTTGCCAGCCGAAACAAGTAAAGGCAGAGGAGGGACACAGCGAAAAGATGGAAGAGCAGTAGAAAGCCACAGGGACACAGGCGAAAGGGGTATGATAAGAGCGGAAAGAGCTTCAGAGAGAACTATGTCAAAGGTAGAGGAGTGTGTCGGGGTATTCGAGGATGAAAAAGATAGACTACGGATCAAGAGTCGGGAGCAGCAGAAATGAGGAAGTGAAGTAGAAGAAATAATCAATGTCGTCCGTTTTAATAAGTGTTGAATGAGGTAATGAAGTGTGCAGAATAACCATTCAAGAGGAGGCAGAGAAGGAATAATATAATACTGGGGGAAAGGGAAAGAGTGCACGAAAGAGAAGCATCGAGGAGAATTGAAAGAGATCAAACAAGCAACAAAGGCAACAGGAATGAGAGATGTGTCAAACAAAAAAAAACAAGCGGCGCAATGCGAAGTTTAACTCCATATTCCGACGAAATGTTGCACATTTCGAGGAAACCTTTGAGGCTAATCAGAGTGTTCTGTCAGACACGACACAGAGTAAAACAAGAAACAGTGGTGCTTCGACATCAATTTAAGCAATTCACAATGTTATTCACCCTTGCAGGATGATCTCAGTTAGGCTTGATTTATATTTTGGGTTGTAGAATCTCAATTGATCAGACGTTACAATTTTCATGAAACACCTTACACTAGGACAACTCTCAGCTATACAACAATCTGGCTACTTTAGCGTGTGTCCTTACAATACAGAAAGACACAAAGACACCCATTCTTGGGTTCAGCGGCAGGAATCACGATTTTACTCCTGGACCGCATCCTAACGTTTAACAAAGAAAGGAATCTTATCTTGTAATTGCGAGGGAGTTGTGTAAAATGAGCATTCCTTATCAATATGTATAGTGTTCCAATGGCTTATGCGTTGAATATTCATGGTATGTCAGCTCTCTGCTTCATCCCCAGAGATCAAACTGACACTCAGCTGTAGGTTTGAGTGGAATCAGCAACCTTGGTCTCTCCAATACCGTATGTCTCATCCGTGAACTCATTAATGGTTATAACTGAGGACAAAACAGTTGTAAGAATCTGATATTCCTTCCAAATCCTGACGTGTGACAGCATACCCTTGTTCAACTTGGGTGTGTAATGGAGGCTGTTGGATGGAAAAAAATCTTCAGAGGCACCGCAAATCAGAGTCAGCCTTGAGAACCAAAATATATGGGGTACCAGACCGGTGCTAAACACTGGAATAGACGCGTTATATTTGAACCTGTCAGGGGTATGGCCACGCGCACGATTCTATTCGCCAGCTGTCAATCTGACGCTGGCATCGCCTTGGCCTGGGAACTCATAGGGCACACACCCACGTCTCTTCGTTCGACCCATCGACAGCGGCATCGTTTAAGCCAGCTACCAAACACTCTCATGTCCGAACTCCTGCACTCCAATCCACAACAATCTACATCTTCCTCCGGAGGCATAAACCTTGACTGGAAAAATGTCACCATCAGTGAGCATGCTTGTTGAACAATGACTCAGACTTGAAGAGCTGATACATTTTGTTTGTCCATTGCAGACCCAATGGGTGATGTGAATATGTCGATGATCAATAGTGAGTGCGGCGTTCACTTAGGGCCTTTCACGCCTAGACTCATATTTCTTTAGACCCTCCAGTCGATATGTTAGGCTTGCTCAAACCTGCTGAAAGAGCATCTTATAACACACGCAACGCCGCTGAAGATGTCCAACACCCCGGGTGCATGGAGAACACGCGTGTACGGATATTGGATGGTCTCGAGAGATGGGCGCGCGATGCTTCAACTGCAAAGGTCTACTGGCTAAATGGTCAGCTTGGAACGGGAAAGACAAGCATTGCTCACACTCTCAGCCAGCGTTTGAATGAGCAGAAGATCCTTGGAGCCAGTTTCTTTTGTTCCCGCTCAAGTGCAGAATTAGCCGATGCAACACGGATCATTCCTACAATTGCCAATATGCTGGCTCAATCTAATCCCAGGTTCCAAGAGGACCTGCAGGATCTCCTCAAGAAAACACCTGATAAGGCCAATCTCCACTTACTTTCTGACCAGTTCAAGTCTTTAGTGATAGAGCCCATTGAGCTTCTTGCAGAAAGCCAGCATCTAATTGCTAATGTTGTTGTTATGGATGCCTTGGATGAATGCTCAGAACCTAGGAGAGTAGAACTGTTGATAAAGACAATCCTCAATGGTGTAGTGGACATACCTTTGAAGTTCCTCATTACAAGTTGACCAGAGACCTGGATCACCACATCCTTCCATCACAGTCCTGAATATTCTCTTCAGGAATTTTCCCTACATAAAGGATCATTAACAGACGACGAACAAACCGATATTGAAATGTACCTGAGATCTTCACTGTCCAATATCGCGACCAAACATGGATATTCTCAGCCTAACCTTCCCTGGCCAACCGAACCTGAGGTAAAGAGTCTCCTTGACCAGTCGGATGGATTGTTCATATACGCTGCGACTGCGGTGCGGTTTATCGATGACACGGGCGTAAATCCTAGGACGCGTATAACTGAACTTACACGGTCGGCGTTGCCTCTCCGATCTCTGGACACTTTCTACAATTTGACTATGGACGAAGCATTCAGGAATCTCGTGACCGACAAAGAAAAGATGGAGAGACAAGGTTTGCTTGCCGCGGTGGTCTGTGTTCAAACCCCATTGTCCATCTCTGGGATCGTTTCTTTGTTAGAGAAGACATGTGATCAGGTTGAAATTGACCTATCTCGATTTCGTTCGGTGATCCATGTTCCTTCTCCCAATGGTGGACATGTCAACATCTTTCATGCTTCATTCCGTGATTTCATCGTGGATCCCGAGCGCTGCCAAGTACACAGGGTAGATGTATCGGATGCACACCATAAATTGGCCATCAACTGTCTTGGACATATGAATAATTCGCTTCGTCGTAATATTTGCGACTTGGACGATGGCAATATTGGGATAGTCCCCCATGAAATTGCAAATCCTGATGTCATTCCGGAGGCTCTCCAATACTCCTGTATGAATTGGGCATTTCATTTTCTAGAAGCGTTGTCCCCTGCTGAATCGTCAATGATGCTCGATGCTGTCTCTGAATTCGCCGATAACCATCTCTTGCACTGGTTCGAGTGCTTGAGTGCCTTTGGCGAGCTACAATCCGGTGTCAAGTCGCTTCGCAAGGCAAAAGAAGCAATATCAGTGAGTTCACTATTCCAAGACGAATTCTAGTTAACCAATTTGTCAGAAATATCATATAACGCACAATAATCATGGGTTGCTGTTCGATGATGCTCGTCTATGCCTCCAGATGGGAATTGGGGCAATCAGCCACCACTGCCTCAACACCTATCGCTCGGCGTTGACATGGATTCCTAAACAGTCCCTAGTCCGACAGAAATATGCGACATCCTCATGCAGCGGACCTCAAGCTAAAGTAGTCGTGGGTCTGGCAGATTCATGGGGGCTGACAGAGGAACATATCATGCGACACCGTGGAGATGTATTCTCTGTGATGTTCTCTAGTGACGGCAGCCGAGTTGTATCTGGGTCCTGGGACAAGTCCATTTGTATTTGGGACACGGCTACTGGCAAGCTGAAACGCATACTAGTGGGGCATTCAGACTTGGTGTGGTCTGTTGCCATCTCGGGTGATGGAACACACGTCGTCTCTGGTTCGGAAGACGCGTCAGTGCGGATCTGGGATGCAAATACAGGAGAGATGGTACGCACATATGAGGGACATTCGCAAGCAGTGATATCTGTGGCTCTCTCACCTGACGGGATGCGTGTTGTGTCTGGGTCGTGGAAGTCCATCCGGATCTTCAGTGTGGCTGCAGGGGAGAAAGAGAGGGAACTAGAGGGGCATTCCGATTGGGTACGGTCTCTGGCTTTCTCCCCCGATGGAGCACATGTCGTGTCTGGGTCGAATGATATGACGGTGCGAATCTGGAATCGAGAAAAGGGAGAGATAGAGCGCATATTGCAGGGTCATTCAGATTACGTGTGGTCTGTCGCTTTCTCCCCTGACGGGTCACGTGTTGTGTCTGGTTCCGAGTCAGTCCGTATCTGGAATGCTACCAGCGGGGAGATGGAACACATACTGGAGGGTTATCCGAGTGTGGTGTTCTCTGTTGCCTTCTCGCGTGACGGAACGCGAATTGTTGCTGGCTTCGCTGACTCTTTGATTGGGATCTGGAATGCGGGGACGAGAAGATTAGACCACATGCTGAAGGGCCATGCGAGTGGAGTGTGGTCTGTTGCATTCTCTTGTGACGGGACACGGATCGTCTCTGGGTCGATCGATTGCTCTGTCCGGATTTGGAATGTGAGCGAATTGGAGACCGAACGCGGAACAGGCACAGTCTCACGTGAAAGAACACGCATCTCATCCAAAATATCCCATGTTTTGCATGTGATTCCGGGCAAGAGAAAACGCAGACTGACGGGACATTCCAGTACAGTGTCGTCAGTAGCATTCTCGCCTGATGGCGCACGGGTCGTTTCTGGGTCAGCAGACAACTCCATTCGGGTCTGGAATGTCAGCACCGGAGAGGTGGAGCGTGTGCTCGATGGTCATGCTGGTGGTGTGAAATGTGTGGTCTTCTCCCCTGACGGAAAGCGAATCGCGTCGGGCTCGGACGACAAGTCGGTGCGGATATGGAGTGTGGCTACAGGCAAGTTAAAGCGCACACTGAAGGGCCATTCAGATTGGGTGTGGTGCCTTGCATTTTCACCTGATGGCACACGTGTGGCTTCTGGTTCAGAGGACCACTCTGTCCGGATTTGGAATGCCACAACATGGAAGGTGGAGCACATACTTGAGGGACATTCAGATGCCGTTCGGTGTGTTGCTTTCTCGGCTGATGGTGCACATGTTGTGTCTGGCTCGCACGACTGCTCAGTCCGGATATGGAATACGACTACCGGGATAGCAGAGCATATACTCGAGGGAGATTTCTCTTGGGTGACATCCGTTGCCTTCTCGTTTGGTGGAACGCAAGTCGTCTCGGGTGCAATAAATAATTCAGTTTGTATCTGGAATTTCATCACTGGTGAATCGACTCAATTGGCCGAATCCGCATCCATCGCATTGCCAGACGGAAGCCGAGTTACCCACATCTTGCCAGGTGCGTTTCAAATCGTTGCCCCAGACGAGCATCTTGTGTCTGTAACTTTCAATAAGGACTGGATTCTTGCAGACTATCCGTTTGTACCTTGCTATTTCCCACCTGAGTTTCTTGGTTTTTATCAATATTCATTCTCTAAATCCAAAGCATGTTTTGGATATAATTCAGGCCAGGTTGTTATTGTAGATCTTAATCCTGTACAGCCCTAATTTTCTATCCAATAAATCATATAATGGTGAAAACATAGTACTGTTCTCCTAAAATTTATTATTAATCTAGCTTCCTCTGGGCAGTTCTCATAGTTTACTCATTTGACATTAATTAATGGTAGAGATGGAGAACAGACACTGAAAATTTCGACCCAGAACTGCATGGCCAAGTGGGGATCAGAATCGTCACCGATGTCGAGCAAGACGGAGAGAAACTCAATAAGATTATGGTCTACCACCGCATGAGTAGACTGTAACAGAGAGGCAAGAATGGGTATGGCGTGTTTGTTGTTCCAAATATTTGTTTGTTAGAAGACGTGCAAAGAATAAACTTATGAAGATACTGCACATTTCAAATCCAAAACAAGTCGTGTTAACGTCTTCTGAAGAGACATCCAAGGATTTTCACAGCAAAAATCTGGTTGTCCACTACTTGGACGTGATGGGCCATTAATAACAAGGGTGTGTATTCGAGAGGTGAAATTTGGGTGATGTCTAACACCCCCGGTGTAGCTTGTGGGACGCTGGAATGTTTGGCAGCGGTTATATACATGCCTTACCTGTTAGATGATTGGACGTACCAGAGTCAACAAATCAAACAGAAAAAACGGTTATCTGATATCCAGGTGAGGATGTCTTGGATGCAGGCTGTGCTGAAAGCTGATTGGATCTCTGGAGAGAAGTCTACAGGTTGTAACGGCAGGCGGTTTTCTGATGATATCGTCTTCATGGTCCAGGTGACGAATGATCGCGGTGGCAATGAACTGATGGAGCAGATGTGCTTTAAAGTTACAATCGGCTAGGATGTTAAGGGCTAAGGTTCTTTGTTTGCTCCTCTGAGCATTCGTGAGACTGGGAATGGTGGTTATTTTGAGCGACAGGGTCAGAGTGCAGCCTGGAGTGACAGTCACGTATTTGTGACTTGCTATGGTTTACTTTGCTTCCCATCTTCTTTGTGTCAGGCGAGATGAAAGAGTATACGAAGCTGGTATTAACCCTGATTGATACGCGACACGTTGAAGCCAACATAGACGCCTATAGCACACATCGCTCGTCGGCTGCTCGCTGAATCATGCGTAGGAACGATGGCTACCAGCTACCCTGGCAATCACCCTGCTTTGGCAAGTAAGTTGTATTTGGACTGCCTGCTGTTTCGACATTTATTATTCGAGGATAGGGATGCGATTTTGTTTACAAGAGTACTATGCTAGGCTTCTCCATATGGTCTCCTTCTCTAAGCGGAAGATAATCTTCCCTCCCCACGACCGCGTGTTCCGCATGAAATGACATACTGGGCCGGTGTGATGATGGGCAATGCTTGCGGCAAGGACGAGAGCGGTGGCGGGATGCGGCAGTGGGCGAACATGCTGTGCGGCAAGTGGGAAAGTGCCCCACGCGACTTTGCAAAATGCAGACGGTGCAGGAAGGCGAAATATTGTGGGAGGGAGTGTCAGAGTCGTGCGTGGGCAGAAGGTGATCGGTTCTGGTGGAGTGGCAGGGACGAGGAGGGTGAAGGGGAAGGTGACGGCGCGGGGGGGACCTCGGGTGATGAACAAGACGGCGGGCAGCAGGGTGGGGATCGTGCGCGGGGGGACCGTGTACGTGCGAACACGAGCAATGCTGCGGCTGTCTCGGAACCAACATGACAACCGACTACACGGACACGGACTGTGCAAATATCTGCTGCTACCGCCTCGACTCTGATGACAACAACGACGACGGCCACTGCCTCAGGAGCAACTGCACACTTGGCTGCATCCTCCACTACACTGTACCGTACAGCACCTGGCCTCGGACCAGGAAACTCTGCATACACGCGCACCCGGCTCAATGACATTCCAATGCTCCAAGGCGCCCGGCTACCCGCGATTCTCCCTCCGTTGGCCGATTTAGATGCTACGCACACCGTCCACCATAACGCCTCACGCCAACATCCGTATCTTCATGTGGCGGGTATGATGGCTGCGGCCGCGGCAGCTCGCCGACGGGTTGCCACGAACCCTGGCCCGAGTATATCGACGACTGATCTACCTGGGATGTTGACGGCTGAGGAAGCGGATGCAGATGGTACAAGACCCCGCGCGAGACATGCAACTGAGGTGGATGAAGGGCGGGAAGATATGGTTCTAGGATAAGGCATGAGTAGTGACTGGTTTTCTCATTGTTTAATTTTTACAATTGGGGGCATGCTCGCGGACAGTAGGATACATGGGCTCATGTATATTTTTTTCTTTACACCAACATATTTGAACCCTTGACTGGGACTCGATGGTATCTTCATAATTCTTGGAATGGCCTACGTGCCTTTTGTTGTCCACCTCATTCGACTAACCCCAATTATCTTACAAGGGCCAAGAGTATTGCTTGTGACCACCATGGTACCTGGAATAAATATGAGATATAGATGAGTTGTGTGGTGACAGTGCCTTCAATTGCAGTGTTGTCTCCGGTAAGTGATCTATCGCGGTGACTTGCAGTGTGTGGTTGAAGTTCGTTGCAAGTGTTCTCCTGCAGATGAAGGCAATATCACATAATGAATTACATTGCAAGATCCAATAATGTGTAAACTGGCAAGCTTCCACTCAAGTACCAACTATGAGTTTGGGAGCTGTGATAGTTATTGTGATCCAGGTAAAAAAAAAGGAGTATCTGGCAGGAGTGAATGATTCGATTTGGACAAAATTAGAGGAGAGTGGTATGATTGTAAAACTTCAACTCAAAAAGCTGTCCCAAACATTTAGCAGCTTCATTGGAGACGAATTGTGTAGTATCCTAGAAATATTATTGTGGAAGAGAGATATCAACTACAATATCAGTCACATATTTGACTCTATTGTCCCTCCCTACGTTATCCTCTCTGGGTCAGAGTTGGGGTCGGGCACAGTGATGGCGACGGGCGTAGTGACCGGGACAGCGGATAGTGACATTTGCCTTCATGTCCCCTGTGATTCCAATTCCATGTGTAGATTTAGTCTTTGAGGTGACACGGATTACTCTACCCACTTGTTTATTACAGGACAGATTTTCCAAAGTGTGGCTTGACACACATGTGCCTTACACAAATCTTGATGGAGATGCCACATGTGCCTCAAGCCACACTTTGGAACACCCGTCCCGTGATAAATGAGTGGGCAGAGTAATCCGTGTCACCCCAAAGACTCAAATCTCGATGGATACACCACATGTGCCTCATGTCATTATTTTGCGCAGTAGCTAAAGATGAAGGAGCTCAGTGAATGGACGATTCACTGAGCGTGTATTGCAACTATACCTAAAGACGAAGGAGCTATAGACGTACTATAAGCTGCCGCACGTCTCGGTATACGGAAATGGTACGTACCTCAGTGAATGGACGATTCACTGAGGCACAACTAACTACAATATAGATTATATACTGCCACGGTCGAGCATGACCGTGGCTACCTAACTACCAGTCCATCCGTCGGACACGGCCCTGCGTTCGCCGCTTACCCCGCTCAACCTCTAGTGTTGACACTCCCCCTTAAGCAGAACACAGTCCGACTAGCTGGTTCATGTGAAGGACCTTGTGCCGTGGGAGCCCTTTTGTGAGCATGTCCACGGCCATGTCTGCGGTGGGTACATAGTCGATGTTAAGTAGCTTCTGCTGGACCGAATGTCATATAAAGTGGTACCGAATATCAATGTGTTTTGTACGGGGATGATATTTGTCGTTTTTCGTGATGGAAATGGCAGAGATGTTGTCAAGGTGTATGGTAATGGGGTTTCTCAAGGGGCGTGCAATTTCGGCAAGGAACATCCTTATCCATAATGCCTCCTTCGCTGCGTGAGTTGCCGCGATGTACTCGGCCTCAGTGGTTGATAGCGTGACGATCGCCTGTTTCTTCGAGCTCCAGGACACCGCGCCGCCTCCTGTAGTGAAGATATAACCGGATATTGAGTGCCGGTGTTCTTGGGATGCCCAGTCCGCATCTGAGAATGCCTCGAGCCCCTTTTTGGTTCCTCCAATGACTTAGGGTTAGGGTTAGGGTTAGGGACACGGGGCACAACAACCAACTATACTAAAGAAGGCGC
>QLPI01027398.1:0-13857 GCA_003314275.1 Chroogomphus rutilus
GATCCTTTTATTTTCATCTCCGATGTCCCAAATGTCCCACCTATGACCACGAATCTCCTCCACCACCTCCTTCAGAGTAGCCCCAGAGATGTCTGAACCCCAAGATGACCCCTCAATCACAACCTCCAACTTCCTCTTCTTTGGCTTCAGACCTGCACCGTCCTCCAAAGCACCTCTCCCTCTCTTCCCCTTACCATCCGGCCCCTCCTCTTCACCATCCTCCTCCTTGCACTTTACCTTCCATTCTGCACATGTGAAACAGGAGGTCCCCTTCCCCAAAGAGGGCCACATGCAGGGATCTCCCCGGTGGATGCAATGCTCGCAAATCCAACCAGGCTCCGAATTCCAACCCCCAGGCATGTCTTTGGATGGCTGTTGGTATAAGTCCAGATGCAGACTAATCAGCATCCTCCGACTTGATTTGAATGGTCTGAGACCCACCTCAGCACTGTCAGCCCTTCCCCCCTTAGTTGGGAGTTCTCAAAGGCTTTCTGCACCCAATGTGCTTGGAGCACCTGTTGTTGCTAGAGCATTCAAATATGCTCCTTCTCCCGCTCATTTAGGCCTGGGCCCCCCACTTCCACATTCGGAGTTGGCCTCCGAGTCCCAACCCCTGAAGGTGCCCCTTGTTTAGATATGTCCTCCGCTATTGTTGAAAGCTCCAAGATTGTCATGGAGCTTTTACAATCTTTTTCCAAGGAGTCTTCTTGGAGGCCTTCTTCTGAGCCTCCCATTGAAGTCTCTTGACCTCTTTCTCCTCTTGGAGTTTTTCGGCCTCCTCCTCCATGGCCTTCTTTTAGGCCGCCTCTCAGACCAAACAATCAGCCTCTTCCTTGGCCTTTCTTTCAGCCTCCACAGCCTCCTCCTTTGCTTTCTGCTCCACCTCCTCCTTAGCCTTTTGTTCAGCCTCTTTAGCCTCCTCCTCGGCCTTCTGCTTGGCCTCCTCCTCAGCCCTCCATTGCTCTTCGGCCTCCTCCTTGGCCTTCCTCTTCTTTTCAGCTTGGAAATTTTCAAGTTTCTCCAAGGTTGCTCACATCTGCTCCATCAGGGCAGCTTCATCATCAATGTGGGGGGTGTTGGGTGACGACATGGTTAGGCTACTACTATGAAAAACAGTCCTCCTTTTATACCTTTTTTCAATGCCTAATCACATAATCTTCCCATGGGAACTTCCACTGCCATTAAGTGCCAGGACCTCGAGGCTTGGTCCTAACAGGGGGGCACTGTTATATCCATGATATAACTCTGATATCCTGGATATCCGACATAGGGCACTACAAAGAATCCTACTCCAAACCAAGTCTGAACCAACCCTGTTACCTCTGAGTCCGACTAGCAGTGATGCCTCAGACATTGGACATCTTTCCTTTCTCGTCAAACAATAGTCTTATTGTAACACCAGATGTATATTTCTCTTGTATCCTGTTTTGGTTCATCTTATTGTTCTCTTGACCATTCCTAATTAGTTACAAAAACCTCCAGACTTCTGTACTATACCTTAGTTCGAATATCGACTTAGTATTCCCACTCACCCTCTGAACCCCGAACCTATCTTCTCCGAACCTCCGAAATAAAGGACTGACGATCGAGGAGGGTGTAACATACAAGTTGAAGCCAAGTCCTTAAGACTCCGAACACATGACTCAGACTGACTTATGTCAGCTCAGACCTGATGTGAATTCAGACTCCAACCGCATACCTCAATAGCCACATTGATGGAGAAGTGTACATGCAACAACCAGAGGGATTCGTCAGCAAAGGAGAAGAAAATATGGTGTGCAGACTCAACAAGGGGATATACGGGCTCAAACAGTCAGGGCATCTCTGGCATCAAATGCTCAAACATGAAATGCAAAGCATTGGTTTTACTCCAGGGATGGCCGACACAACGATCTATTTCTGTTTTGGAAAGGGAGGATCAATCGAGCTAGTGGGCTGGTATGTGGATAATGGCCTTCTAGCAGCTAACTCGACAGAATCGATGGAGAGGATGATCAACAATATCAAGGGGATTTTCGACATACAGGAGCTAGGCAATCCAACTCATCTCCTGGGCATCAAAATTGAACGAGAGCACAATCTAGGCACCCTACACATATGACAACCATAGTTCATTACAACAATCGCAAAATGTTTTAACATCACTTCCAGTCAATCTATCACATCCCACATGGACCCCTCCATTGACTTTAAAACAGCTAAGTTGTCAGCAAATCAGCCTCTCATTGACCTATCCTACGCATCTATAATTGGATGTCTAAACTATTGCGCTGTTTCAACTCGACCGGACATTGCATTCGCCATAAACAAATGCGTGCAGTTCATCACACGAGTAACAACTGTTCATTGGGAGGCCACGAAGAGAATTGTAAGATACTTGATGCATATGAAGGAGTACGGGATCATGTATAGAGAGAGTGGAGAGGGCTGCAGGGATATGTGCAGGATATTTTGGGCTTCGTGGATGCCAACTTTGCAGGAGATACGATGGATAGGAGATCCACAAGTGGATGGCTATTTATGTTTAATGGTGCACCAATATGTTGGGCTTCGAAAAAACAACACTTCATCTGCAGATCCACCATGGAGGTGGAACTCGTTACAGGATCGTTCGCATCAGCGAAAGGCATATGGTTAATAAGACTCGGGAAGGACTTCAAACTTTCATTCTCTCCCATTCCCATCTTTACTGACAATCAATCCTCCATCGCGTTCTCCTCCAATGACATTAACAACAATTGCATGAAGCACATTGACACCCACTACCACTGCACTCGCAAGAGGATATCAGCTGGCAATATTGTACTTCACTACATTAAAATGAATGACAACCCGGCTGACATACTTACAAAACCGTTACCTGCACGCAAGCACGTCTACCTCTTAAGCCTCTTGGTAGTTAGCCATGCTTGAGGAGGAGTGTTGGACACACGGATAAGCAGATTCTATTCATTTTCTACCCTCATTTCTACTTTCGCTGCCACCAGATCCAAAACATAAAAAAATCCCACTTAAATGAGTCAAGCCGAGATCCCCAAGATGCATACGCATTACATGCACAGGAGTTAAGCACACTACCAAACAAGTCAAAGTGCAAACATGCGCACACACATGACTTCATCATATCAAGGCATGCCAACTTAAACATCGAGTCGAGACCAGCCAGAGAATGAATCCAGGCTTTGCAGACAGATTAGACACAGGACATTGTTTTTTCCTTTTTCTTTTTTCCATTTCCATTTTCTCACACACCCCAAAAACTCCAACACCATTGCCCTATATGTAACCATTGCTCATCTACCAATCGTCATAAATAATTTTCCATTTTTCATCGATACTTGACCCCTATACATCTTCATATAAATAGATAGTATAATGTACAAAATTACAACGCACTTTTCGAGTCTACTATCATGTCATTCTGTCAAGTCCACGTACCGAGACCTGTCCACCGGCAGTGCCGACCGAGCAATCATCCTATATCCACGACCAAGTGCCCGCATCGCATGCGTAACACTTGGTGCGCTGGTCCCAGCTCGGCACATCCGCCATCCACACTCCTCGGTCCATTCACCTCGGGACTTCCTGTCCTTGTATTATCCTCGGACACGACCCCATTGTTTTATACTTGGCCACTCCCTATTGTCCCATCTTGAGTCATGACCCTATTGTCCTGTCTTTTATTGTTCTATCCCCGCTTTGCATTCCTTGTTCTAATTCTGTTCGCTGTGGACAACGACCACATGCTCTGCATATCTTGTTGTCCCACATTCCTTATTCCACATGTCGCTTCTTAACCTATATAAGTAGGACATGGATGTACATATTTCCTCATTCTGGGTATCGACTAGGCTTAGGCCCTTCTACCTTCTTCTCTTCTGTTAAAGTCCTCAACTCGGGCCGGCATCCTCAGCATCCCCCCGAGTATCTGTCTGTTGCAAATACAGTGGCACGCACGGCAAGTAGGGTGCAACGCACAAGTACATTGAAGCCAACACCACTACTCTTGGCCTGCAGGACTTGGCCATAGTGTTGGGTGCAAACTTGCATCTCACCCCTGAGAGACCAATCTCAATATATTGTATTATTATATCGATTTCGGTATTATTCAGTGCGCTTTTGAACTCTTAATTTTTCTCAATTTTATTTGTATTTTTACCCTCATTATTGAGGGAGTTATTCATATTCTACTATGTACGCTACTTACGGGTGCTTGTCCATGCACAACACGACTAGCGTGGCCAGCTCCCTGGATTTGGAACCGGCAACCTGGCTCAAACCTTCGATAGGGTCAAGGGCCGGTTACAGGGTATATGCGGGTGAAACACGACCCGCGCAAGCCTCCCTCCTCAGTTATTGACTATACTGAGGAGGTAAGTTGTATAGTATTATGTACAAAGCCTCAGGGCTGATTTCTCTTTTATTTCTTTTGTAAGATAAATAAAATAGGTATATTATTCGAATATACACTTAGTTATTGACTATACTGAGGAGATAAATAAAATAGATTGCCTATAAATTCTTCAAACCTACTGCAATTTGCTCATAATCTCATCACATAGTCCTCCCGACCTTTCGACAACATCCCTTGGCAGTACTGAAGTCCATCAGTATCCGATGCTTGACACATTCAACTTGAGTTCACTCTTTCAATTCCTTGCACATAATCTTTAAAAGTGCAACGGGCTTAAAAAATTATTATTTAACTTCATTATTCTTAACACCTTTAACTATGTCTCACGACACTCTCCAACATCAATCAGTTCCAACATGAACTCTCTGTGCATCCGGATACACCCAGCGGCTCAACATCATCTTTCACCGCAGCCACAACACCCGATATTATTGACCAGATGAGTGTGACCGTCCAGTCCTACAATAAGCTCACCCTGGGTCCCATCCTTAAGGAAATGGAGGGCTATTTGGGTGCTCATCAAAGGCTGCACTATCGGGATGACAGCTTTGGACACGCAGGAGAGAAATGATGTACACCAGAAAATTCAGATAAAGGTGAATTTGGAGGTGAAGATGTCAACCTCGAGAAGGAGGGTAATGTTTGTAACTCCTTCAGTGTCTTTCACTCTCTCCTTCAACCTTATATATTCTGGATTGATCAGGCACCCCAATACTCCATCCATGGCGAGCCTTCTGCAAGCTCGCCGATAATCCAATCTTCTTGCCTTGAGATGCTCATCCTGGAACTCTCAAGACTCAAAATAAATGCAAAGACAAGTGAAGAGGTACATGTTACTATTAGAACACTTCTGGCACTTGTCCTCACTCCTTTTATTGTGTATAGGCAGAGCAAACAGTTACCACCTCCACTGCTCCTGCAACCTGTCTTGGGGTGCACCCAGACCCTAGTAGCCTTCCATTATCATTACGCGTGCTGTCAGGAGTTGGATACTGACGGACTTTGGTACTGCTGAGGGGTGTTGTCGAAAGGTCGGGCGGACTATGGCCAAGTCCTGCAGGCCAAGAGTAGTGGCGTTGGCTTCAACGTATTCGTGCGTTGCGCCCTACTTGCCATGCGTGCCACTGTATTTGCAACAGACAGATACTCAGGGGGATGCTGAAGATGCCGGCCTGAGTCGAGGACTTAACAGGAGAGAAGAAGGTAGAAGGGCCTAAGCCTAGTCGATACCCAGAATGAGGAAATATGTACATCCATGTCCTACTTATATAGGTTAAGAAGCGACATGTGGAATATAAGGAATGTGGGACAACAAGGTATGCAGAGCATGTGGCCGTTGTCCACAACAAACAAAATTAGAACAAGAAATGCAAAGCAGGGATAGAACAATAAAGGACAGGATAATAGGATCGTGATTCGAGATGGGACAATAGGGAGTGGCTGAGTATAAAACAATGACTGTAACCGAGGATAACACAAGGGGTAGGAAGTACCGAGGTGGGGCGGATTCGAGAAACGTGCGGATGGTATGACGGATGTGCTGAACCGAGAACATGGTATCAAGTGACGTGCATGCGGCGTGGACACTTGTACGTGGATGTAGGATGGTTGCTCGGTCGGCACTGGCGAATATCCGGGACCTCGGTACGTGGACTTGACACGTGCCCTCACCATCACCCTGGCCCATCCCTCTGCCAATAATAGACTCCTGTTTCAAGAGCGACGATATGGATGTGTTGTGACAGAGCAATATTGAGTGATATTACACATATTTCCATTTACTAAAACTCCAATATCTCCCCCAACCATTCCCATATCAAGGCAAAACTTTGCACTGAAGTTCTATATATCATGAGGAACCTAAACGAATATTTACAAGATTTTAGGAAGAGTTTTTGTATAACTCTATGTACCCAGCCCTATACCTAGCTAGTCCCAAGGTCTGGAACAGCAGAATTTGTATGAGATACAGAAGGGAAAGAAGGGAAACAGATAGGAGAAGTTACAAATGATATAGGGGAATGCACTCACATGCAGAGGAACAAGATTTGGAGAAACTGGGGTGCATATATGCAGCCACTGTCACAACCACACACCATGCTCTGACTTACTCAGCAGTACTGACCGACTGACCCTTACTCATATCATCCTCCATGGTGCATGGTTTTGGCTTGTGTCAAGCTTCGGTTACTGACGGACTTCGGTACTTCCAAGGAGTGTTGGTGAAAGGTCAGGCGGACTATGGCCAAGTCCTGCAGGCCAAGAGTAGTGGCATTGGCTTCAACATACTCGTGCATTGCGCCCTACTTGCCGTGCATGCCACTGGATTTGCAACAGACAGATACTCGGGGGGATGCTGATGATGCCGGCCTGAGTCAAGGACTTAACAGAAGAGAAGAAGGTAGAAGGGCCTAAGCCTAGTCGATACTATAGGTTAAGAAGCGACATGTGGAATAAGGAATGTGGGACAACAAGGTATGCAGAGCATGTGGTTTTGTCCACAACAAATAAAATTAGAACAAGGAATGCAAAACAGGGATATAACAATGAAGGACAGAATAATAGAATGTGTCCAAAGATAGGACAATAGGAGGTGCCAGACTATAAGACAAGGCTTGTAACCGAGGATAGTACAAGGACAGGAAGTCCTCAGGTGAGATGGACTGAGGGGTGGGTGGTGGTGGAGGTACCGAGTGGAGACCGGCATACCAAGTGATGTGCATGCAGCATGGTCACTTGTACATGGACCTAGGATGGCAGAGGTGAGACCCGGGACTTAACCTAGGGTAGATCAACAATAGCACAACATTTTCCCTAGCAATAAATACAAATAAAATCACAGTAAATCCAGGGAATCATTATCCTATTTGTAAAATCGACTCTCTGATATTCTAGCATGGGAAACCCCATAGAAACCTAGTCTACCTCACCAAACAACAGGATGTAGATAGAGACATGATGGATGTAGATGGCGACGCGACGGATCTCGACGGCGACGTGATGGATGTTGACGAGGAATGGACCTTGTCACCCTTGTCTTGCGATGACCAGACGCAAAGCCACGAGATGGACATCGACGTCTATTGGTAGTCGTATGAGGTCGAGCAAGTCAACACGATCGACATGAGGGCAGACGGCGACAGCTTGTAGTCGCTGTCCGGGCGCGAGGTTGACTGTTCTGGACTCGATGTCCGCTTTTGGAGTACCCAAAGCGATCAATAGCGACGGAAAGCTATTCAATGAAGTAATAGGAGAAGGGATAACTGTACCGCTCAGTGCGCTCAGTGAAGAACACTCAAACAACAACTTTATGTTTTGAAGAATGTCGTACATGACTTGGCATCTTCGAGCGTCCCTCTTTCCGTCCATCCTTCGCTCCAAATATACCTCACTCAAAACATCAACTTGGTCCTCTGAGTAGACATGACCTGGGCTGCTCGGGGATACTTCACCCTGCTCACCGGGCACCAACCGTCGACTTCACTCTAAGCGAAGTCACCCAAAACATCGCTTTACCACACTGAGGAGTGTTAAACTGTGTCTGGGCCTTTGTGTCAAATGAGCATGTGTCCGGGGCTTCCCTCCCTCCCTTCCCTTCATGCCATCATGTCTTTACCACTATTCCCCCTGCAGAGGGTCCGTCATTCACCACCACACCACGACGAGAACAGTGCACCCCCCTTCTCCTCCACCTTCCCTCGTACAACTTTCCTGGCCAGCCTGCCGATGGTGTGGACCCTCTTCTTCCCTACGTTCAATGCTCACCTATCGTAGACGAATTCGACTTCCTCCGTTCCCAAGGCCTCAAAGCGGCCGGCAAGCCGAAACACCTCGTGAACCCGCTGCTGATCTCCTTGCGTCGTCGTCGCATGGCAGTTACCTAACAAAACAGAATGATGTCCAATGCTGACATATCCAAGATAATGTCAGAGGAGTGGCAAACTATGCCAATGGTGCGCTGTGCAGCGAATATACTCTCTTTTCTCCCACTTACCCTTCCCCAGTCCGAGAAGCAGTTTTACTTCTAACAGAAAAAGAAACTCAAGGACATTTTCAAAGTCAAGTATCCCAACTACGTCTGCCGTTGTGACCCCACAACAGAAAAAAGAAGCGCCGCACTCGAGGGGCAACTACTATCCCTCCCCCCACGACCTGTCCCCACAAGACGTGACCCCAGTACACATTCTCCCGTGTTATAACGAGGGGCGAAAGGAACGGGGGGAGAGAGGGGAGAATAGGAGCAGAGCGGGAGGAAAAGAGACCGGGAGCAGGAACACGCGGATACAACGGCCGAGGAACGTAGAAGGAGGGAATCCGGTACACACGAACAATGAGTAACGACTAATAGACATGACATAGATGTAACTCACGCAATATCGCGACCCAGAACGGACGAACGACACTACTTACACTTGGAATGCGAATATAGCCGGAGGAGCAGAAGGAACATAGGGACGGGATCAGAGGGTGAGATGCGAAGAGGGAGGGCAGGATTAAGCAGAGGAAAAGATTACAATGACTACGAGATGGACTTTCACCATATAGGATGACACACGGCCATGCCGGAACGCGCATAAACAGCCTACGAGGGAGACATGACGAAAGGTTAGAGGGGTCTCCGACTGGTACAGGATCCAGGTGAAGGGACTTACATCGAGGATGAATATTTGCATACACAGCACAATTTCTCAGATAGCGCGGTCGATGACGTGGAAGGGGAATCATAAAACAGGGCGGCGACCCTGCATCCGGATCTAGAACGCCGCCGCTGCATTAGGAAAGGATTGTTTTACAGCAGTATGATTCATTTGTGTATAAAACTAGGTAGATACATAGACATACACTAGTTCTAAACTCATCCGCTTCTCGACCATTCTTAGACCTCGACGCGATCGAGGCTTCCAAGTCTGCGTATATTTCGATCACCTTGTCAAGTATCCGGACACGGCGGGATAAGTTCCTTAGGTGTAGTACACCGTGTCTACAGTTTTTTCTCTCACACTCCTCTGCACTTCGAGCATCCCGCAGTGTTTATTTCCATCCGGTCGACTACGCGCCACCTTTCCGGACCAGCGCCTAAAGACAACACACCGGCCATATCGCCGCATATACAAAGATAACAAACGAAATATACACACAAAAAATATAGAAAATATACCGACGGATCGCACATAGCTACTTCACCATTTCCCCTGACTTTTAAACTGATAGCCCGCACCCGCAGAGTCTCTCCTCGCATGGGCTCGCCTCCCACGCTGTGGCTCATGACGGCCTCTATCACGAAGAGTTCGGCAGCGTCTAACCCGTCCACCCGCCGCACCTGCACGCCCACCACCGGCACTTACACGGTGACCACCCTGGACACCATCATGGGCACCACCACCAAAGCGACGGGCGCTTATATGGCGATCCCGCATCCACAATCCCGTCCCCTCCGCTGCCGTCTTCTGTCCCCCAAGCGGCCCAGGGGTGGGCCCAGGCCCCTTCTTCGACTATCCATACCACGCCTCTTCGCATGGAGTTGGCCCAGGAGCTGCGCCCCTCTCGCTCTTGGCTGTATCATTCTCAACATCCACGTACAATTCTGACGACGATGCGTTCCTCAACTCATGCGTTCCTCAGCATTAATCGCGAAGAGTGGGAAAAGCGCGGGCTTGGAACTGATAGAAGAAACGTGCCGACACTCGACCTGAACGGCCTCGCCGCGGGCCGCGGTCTCGTCTCACATCCCTTTACCTGCCCACCCGCTCACTGCACCCGCACCATCCCTCGCATTCCTCGCACGGACAGGGGAGCATGAGCGGTAGTTTCTCACCCTCAGTGCCGGCGCACTTGGTTATTCGCTTGACGGCGACGGCGGAATCGGGCAGGGAGTCGGACTAGGGTTGGGAGGAGGTGCGGGACACAGCAGGAGGTTTGGGAATTTGGACACGAGTGGCCTGTGTCCGCCTGGGTCTGTGGGAGGTATGAGGGAAGGGTTTGGCCTGAGTATCAGTGGTAGGAGTAGTGCAAGTCCTAATCACCACGCCAGTACTGGTACTCATGGGAACAACCCCGGGAATGGAAGCATTGCGAACGCCATCCCGAGTAGTAATTGCGGACCATTTCATATGTTGACGTCGCCTTTTTATCCTGGTGGATGTTGGTCTGTATCGGCTTCGTCTACCACTGCTTCCGCGTCAGTATCGTCTGGAAGCGGGGCGACAGGCAGTACAAAAACGAACGTCAAAGGTAACGCCAGTTGGAACCGTCCTCCTGAAAGGCAGAATGGAAGCGGAGGATTGGGACTTGGAGCTGAAGTTCAAGTAGCGCTCGGACTTGGTTCGGGCTGCCGAAGTGGATGAGAAGCGTCGCCGAGTGCATCGAGTCCCTCGTCGTGCTTCTCGCAGCAGAGCGGAAGCTGACACGGTGGACACGGCGCCCACCATATCCACCACAGTTCCCACAAGCACTTGTTACCCGTCACATACATCCGTACATCCGTTCACATGCCGCACATACCCAATCACCAGACGTCCGTACACCCACTCAGCCTATCCATCCCCTTCCATCCACCTGACCCAAACCTCCGCGCGAAAAATATCTCAACCCGCTTTCTAATCCATTGTCGCGACTTCGCCCTCCTTCGCCATCTTCCTCCCAGACTACAAAAACTCACTCCCGTGCCCTCGAACTCGAGTTTCAAATTGGGTCTTCCTCCATCCTTCTTCTCGTTGCTCATTTTCCCTGTGTGTTTTTTTCTCTTTCACAATGTTCCCTATTTCCTACCTGCCCCCCCTCATCTTTGACTCGTGTCATATAAAACACAATATCTTGATCTCATTTCCTGTTCCTTTAATTTTGATTTTTCTCTGTCTCACGACTTGTTTCCTCTTCTGCTTCTCATACTAAAAATCTTCATTGTTTCTTGTCTTCGGCTTTGAATATAAAATATTTTGAGGGGTTTTTTTTTTTGGAATTTGTCATGGTTGTGAACATTAACAGTGGACATTACCAATAACAATTAATCAAGAATAATAATAATAGTTAGACGTTGCGTGCGGGTGAGTTTAGTGCTAGAAGGTGATCGATGGGGTTCGTTCCTGACATGTGGCGTTGCGGTTCGGTGGAGTGAATGGTTTCAGGTAAGTCACGTGTGACGCAGACCCCATGGGAATAGAAAACAAGTTATCATTGGGTACAGCGACAAATCCTGCGACAAATCCTACCGTACGGGGGTATTCCGAGTGCGAAATCTTGTGAACTGCCCTGATGTTATGTTGGAATAGTTTGACCGGCATCTGTGGATTGGTTGCCATGTCACATTAGTCACACATTCTTTGTAATTCCTCATCTGTTTGCAACTAGCCATTACCTCCACTCATCAAACAGTTGCTCTTTCCACAGTCATTTCTCAGCACCACTGAAATTCAACACAAACATATCATGGGTTGCTCCCGTTAACCACTGCAGGTGCTGATAGAAACTGTGGAACCTCAAAAGCCCAAACTGGAACAGAGTCCGCTATGACTTTAAACTGGATTGTAGTCTGCTATGACTTTAAACTAGATTGTAGTCCTCCACAATGTAAACTGGATCGTAGTCCTCCACAATGTAACTGGATCGTAGTCCTCTATGACTTAAACTGGACTGGAGTCTGCTATGACTTTAAACTGGAGTGGAGTCCGCACTTACTGAAAGTGTACCAGGCTGAGTGAAAGCCTGTTGTAACCAAACCGGGAAGCTGTACAGAGTAAAAGTACACCAGGCCTACTGGAAGCCTGTTTTTCCCACCACCAAGAGGATCTCTAATCTACTCTACTTATGGACCCCTGGATGCACATGTGTAATCAGTGTAGGATCTGGAGATCTGAGATAGAAGTTGAGGAGTTTGGATTTCAGGAGGTGCATGGAGAGCAGATGCCACTCAAGGAGGTGTGTTGGAATAGTTTGACCAGCATCTGTGCATTGGTTGCCATGTCACATTAGTCACACATTCTTTGTAATTCCTTATCTGTTTGCAATGAGCCATTACCTCTGCTCAAGTCAAACAGTTGCTCTTTCCACGGTCCTTGCTCAGCACTACTGAAATTCAACATGTTACGTGTTGTGTATATCATGTATTTTCTATTAGTTAAAAGCTCGGGGGAATGGAACCGTTACTGTATGTTTTTTCTCTGATATGTATTTTGTATATTTATTTTGTTTATATTGTGTGATAACTGCGTGTATGCGGTTATATGGCTGGTGTGTATCGAAGGTCTTTAGGTGCTGGTTTAGGAGGATGGTGCACAGCCGGTAGAATATGAATATAGACTGTGGATACTCGACATACAGGAATGTATGTGAATGGAGGATGTAGATATTGTGTACTACACCTGGGGATGGTATCCCGGTGTGTCTGGATGTTCGATAGGATAATTGAAATATATGGGAACTTGAAGCTTCGATTGTGCACACAGGCATTGAGCTTTTCGATCAGTCAAGAGACAAGTGAGGCTGTAACTGGAGTGTATTTTTGTAACTACCTAGTTTTATATATATATGGACCATAGTATGATAAAACAACTTCTTCCAAATGTAGCAGCGGTGTTCTAGATCTGGATGCAGGGTCGCTGCCCTGCTTTGTGATCCCCCTTCCATGTCATCGACCACGCTCTCGTACTGAACTATGCTATACTACAAAATCTTCACTGTCCTTGGTGAGTATCTAACCCTGGATCCTATCTCAATTGGAACCCCTTCTTATCTCGTTATTTCCTCTCCTCAGATACCATGTATATATGTCCCAGTGTGGCCATATGTCTTCCTTCATGGTGTAAGCCCATCCTTATATCCATTGTACCCTTCTCCTCTACTAATCCTTTCCCTCTACTTCACATATTGCCCCTCAATCCGGTTCCTGTGTCTCCTAACCTCCTGCTACATGCTTGCATATCATATTCATCATTGTCATTCCTCCGTTCCAAGTCGTAACATTGAGTAAGTCATGTTAGTGTTCTGTCTATGGTTCATTACTAATTATCTTCGTGTTTCGGATCCTTTTTCTTTAGGTTCCTCAGCCGTTCTATCCACCTGTTCCTGCTACCGGTCTCTTTCCCATCTGCTCTGCTCCTACTCTCCCCTCTCTCCCCCCATTCCTTCTGCCCCTTGTTACAACATTTTCTTCAGGCATCGCATTGTGCAAGGATCAGAGTGTAGAACATCCATCAGCATTTGTATTCCTGAGTCTGTCATATTTGTATGGATCTGGCCTTTTTTTTCATGGTATTCTATACAAATGAGCGAAATGGTACTGACTCAGAAGCTTGTATTTCTGTCAAGTCCACGTACCGAGGTCCCGATTTCGCCAGTGCCGACCGAACAACCATCCTACGTCCATGTACAAGTGTCCACGCAGCATGCATAACACTTGGTACACCGGTCTCGGCTCGGTGCATCCGCCACCCACATTCCTCGGTCCA
>QLPI01027400.1:0-30140 GCA_003314275.1 Chroogomphus rutilus
GAGGACCCCAAAGATTGACTAAACTTGAAATTTTCATGGCTATTCAACGCCGTTTCAAATATTACGACAAGAATGTAACAATTCTGACGGTGAGTTGAGTGGTATTCGACATCTTCCTTTCAGTTCGTATCGTCGCCCTCCAGGGTGACTCACGTACACCCTACGATCATAGGGGTCTATCAAACGGCCATGTTTTTCACATTGTCAATCTTCGTGCTAATCTACGAATTTAGCGCGGGGTATCAAAGTGTATATCCAGTGGCAGGAAATTCATTGCCGTTCCTCGCGAAAGTACCGAAGCTAGTCTCTGCGTTCGTCCTATAATCTATTATCAGTGACCGCCATCCTCATGCCTTGTTCAGCGTCCTCAGTGTCCATTCACTGGATTCTGGATCATGCTCAACCCTGACTTTTGGTCGGGGATCACACTCAACCCTAACTTTCCGTCGAGCTGTCAACATGACCCTTCCGCTCACAATAACATGACATACAAGAAACCTGTGGTGGATGTGACGGATGATTCGGAGCACGCAAAAGTCAATGAAGGGGGAGATGACAATGTGGAGGCCGTGACGCTCACCCCTCCTTTGGGTCTAGGTGAAGAAGGAAATGATACACACAATGATGCACGTGGTAAGTACCAATATGTGACCGTCTGATTCAGGTGCTAATATGACTATATAATGCATAGTCCTGTACTATGGAAGGCGAGAGGAACCGTCTGATATTACATTAACTCCCGGTGTGGATTTACATCCCCTAGAGCATGGTAAGCAACCAAAAGCGACCATGATATTTCTGCTCATTATATCCAATGCTACAGACTTCCTGAGCCTAAGTGGGTTCAATTTGACTGATTTTGTCTTACAAACGAGGGATCTATGGGATTTTCTCGATCCTCTCACCACACAGTGATTCTCGTCTCTGTACCAGTTGTAAAAAAAGAAAAATTGAACCTAATAGCTATTTAAATGAACTTTCTCAGTTTCTAATAGGAAATTGAGACCTGTCCAAGCGACGAAAAAAAATCTTAAAAAGAATTAGCTGAATTTAAATTAACTTTGAATAAGAGTCTGCGAAAGAAAGACACATTTAGGAACGAATAGCCTTATGCTCGGATTTCTCAATATTACTACCCCTCACATTTTCAACGATAAATGTTCCTGTCACAAGGGATGATCATCCAAGGCCACACCACATTGGTGGAAAGTCGTCGTTGATGATATGATATAAAAAGGGTGTAAGGGCAAGACACAGAACAACAACGTCAAGTGGGCTCATATACTCGTTACCAGTACTTTCTTTGTGATTCTCTTTCCCCGACTTGGAAGTGCGCACAATTCCTCATTACTATTAGAAATCTGATCATGATGCAAAACACCTTCGAATCCTGTCCTAGCAATGGCAAACCGCTATTCATGGGGCATGTGTAACCTTTTCATTATTTTTTCAATTCATATCACTATATGGCAAACGGAGCCTATCCGAGCTCCCCTTCGAATCCATGCCCGGACGGTTCCCTTCTCCTTATCATTTCTGGCGCATTTGCTTCTCGCCTGTGCAGGTAGGATCCAGCCCCATTATTCATAACAGCATATATAATCGGAGCAGAAAAACATATTTGTGAGGTTGTATTGCAACTACGTACAATATTTACTATAATGAGAGATTCAAGAAAAGGCAAGCTCAAAAGCCAAATCCCAATGGGTGTTCAACCTCCTAGTCTATGCCTTGACCACTGAGCCCCGTTCCCTGAAAGTCAAACCTGCTTTCACCTGACTCCAAGCAACGCCAGTGTTCCTGCCTCTCACCCCCCGGGTTCGGAAAATAGCTACAATCCGCATATGCTTCACTTCCTCAACAATGAGGAAATGTGTGACTCACCTTGCTATATACAACGTAAAGTCTAGCACAGCATTGAATCACTCAACTCATGATCAACCAGCCTGTCCTTTCCATTCTGGGGGTGGCAGAAATTGGAAAGGCATAAGCTGTGGAGCAAGTCAGCGCACTTTGAACTCCTGCATTCAAAGGCTACTACTCCCAAGTTTGCAATTGGATCCTTAGCATTTGTCATAGCACAATGATTCTGCACCACTCAGCCTTCCTTGAAGTTGGCAGGTAAGTATCTCAGCCCCTTCAAGGTCTTCACCCAAGCTGGTAGCCATTCATACACTCTTCAGTTGCCTGACAACATTTAGGCAATCCATCTGGTCTTCAATGTCTCAATGCTTGAACCTGAAACTCTCAATACTATACCCAAGTGAGTTTAGCCACCTCCACCTGTCAAAATTGATGGCAAAATCAAGTATAAGATAGTCAAAATCCTTTACTCAAAGGTAGACCAATGCCAAAGACACTGTAACCTCCTCTACCTGGTCCGCTAGGCTGGTTATAAAGGCACTGATGACGAGATGTCTTGGTTACTTACTACCAAACTTGGTCATGCATCTGAGATCCTTACATAATTCTACTCTGCAGACCCTGCTAAGCCAGGACCATGGTCCTCTTGATCTGAATGCTGTTCCCATTGTTCTCTGCACTTGCATGGTCTCTTTTATTGTCTATTAATGGTCAATATAAGTCTCTATCCTGTTTCCTCTGATCTGATACCAAAATTCCAATCTCAGTTTCTCTGTTTCATTTTTCAGTCTGTCCATTTCTCTCTATGTTTGTTTCAACTGAAGCAAGGTATCCTGATCCTCAGCACATCTCACTTGTCATTTTTCTTTCCCTCAGTTTTTCAATCTCTGTCTGTTCTTTGGGTCTCACTTGACTTCAATTGGTTTGGCCATGAACTGGTGATGGAAGACTTGTCACTGGTGAGTGGGTAGGGGTCGGTCAGTCAGTATTGCCAAGTTAATGGGTACTCAGTATGTGTACTTGACACTTTCAAAGTTTCTTCTATATTTTTTCTACTTCTTTCTCCTCTTGCTCATGTTCTTTCCCCTCTTCCTTTTCCACTTCTGTCTCCATGTCCACCCCTCTTGACTCAGACAAAACTGAATTGACCATGTGGCCCTTTGAGGCACACAGGAGACAAAGTCCTGTATTAATACATCATTGACATTCCTTGGGCAAGAGCTTTCTATCTTTTCTTAGTTTTGATGTTGGAAGACTTAACATTTATGTTCTTTTTCCCCTTCTTACTCTTTTTGTTGTTCAAGTTGATAGAGTTTGATGAGGATTAATTGTTGTTATTGGAGGTGGACTGGTTGGAGGTGGACATGTTGGAAACCTTTTCAAGATTTGGAAAGTTATTGTATTCCTTGTTTTTCCAATACCTGCTATGGATTACTAACAAGAACTGTTGAATTTTGGTGAAGGAGGTTAGAACCAGGGAATAATTGAGTGTTTTTAGACATATATTCACCACTAACACTGCAATATCTCTCCCAATCCTAGTCCAATCAGGGTGCATCTCTAAAGCAAAGTTCTACACGATATTAAGTAGCTCCTAGAATATTTCCATGATTTTACGAGCATGTTTGGACAACTAAAGGGCTTGTCAGGCTTTGGGAATTCTGTCAAGCTGTCAAGCTTTGGTAATGCCAAGGATACAGATGGGTAATGGCCAAGTCCTACAGGCTGGAAGTAGTGGCTTTGGCTTCAACATACTCATGTGTTGTGCCCTACTTGCCATGCATGCCACCAATTTTGGACAGAGGAAGTACTTGGGGGGTACCCAAGTGCTGGCCCAAGTAGAGGACTTTACAGAGGAAGGAAGAGACAAGGGGCCTAAGCCTAGTCAATACCCAGAATGAGGAAATATGTACATGCATGCTCTACTTATATAGGTTTAAGAAGCACATGTGGAATAAGGAATGTGGGACAATAAGGTATGCAGAGCATGTGGGAGCATTGTCCACAACAAGTAAAATTAGAATGAAGAAATGTAAATAGGGATAGGACAATGGAAAATAGAATAATAGTAATGTGGCCAGGGATAGGACAATAGGGAGTGCCCGACTATAAAACAATGGTGGTGGCCAAGGATAAAACAAGGACAGGAAGTCCCAAGGTAAGGTGGATCGAGGAATGGGGAGTAGGCATGGTAGGATTAATGGATGGTGAATGGTGTAGAGTATGTGAGGGGTAAGAATAAGGAATGTGGGTGGTGGATGTGCTGAGCTAAGACCAGCATACCAAGTGACTTGTATGTGGCATGGACACTTGTACATGGACATAGGGTGACTGCTTGGTCGGCACTGCCGAATTACCAGGATCTTGGTACATGTACTTGTGTTAAATCTGTATGTCGGCACTTAGCTAGAGGCTTCTGGAAGGGTTTCTGGAGGGTCCAAATGGTTTCCAAGGGGGGTTCGTACTTGTCAGGGGATGACCCTCTCCAAGTCCTGATAACAAGTCCAAGGTCCTATCTTGGACTCCACCTAAACTCCGAGGATGAGAGACCAAAGTCCAAAGGACCACTGATGTCAAAGGATGATCCTTTCCAAGTCCTGATCCAAGTCTGAACCCCTATCTCGGACTCCTCCCAACTCCAAGGCCCTATCTCGGACTCCCCCCAACTCCGAGGCCAGGAGACCCAGGTCTGAGGGACCACCGAGCAGGAGATAGGAATGATCTTAGCATAATGACTGGAACCAGGAATAAGCGCCTGTGTTGATTTATAAGCTAGTGCATAGACCACTTACATAAAGGGTATAAAAGAGGTTTACTAGCAGCGGGATCCTTAGACTTTCCTCTTCAGATTTCCCCTGCTTAGGTGAGAGCCCTACATGTACTTAGGTAGTAGCTATAATTGAACTTTGGATTTCTCCTGCTTAGATCTGACAAGCCTGTGGGTAGGCTCTGGGTTCAAGTCCCATAGTCAGGCCTAGGAGGACGTCCAGGGCTGGGTGGTGTCCCGCTGGTTCCAGCTTCCTTCAGTCGAGATCAGTTCCAAAGGAGGGTTGCCCTTACAGTACTCCAGAGATGGAGGGACTAAAGGTTGTAGGTTCATGGTCAGAATCAGAAGGGGGCAGAAAGATGGGAAGTGCCAGGGGATCTAAGACTGTTCACGGTATTAGATCATTCAAGTAGTTTGAGGTCACAGGGACTTGGCTTCAACTTATGTGTTATTCCCTCCTCAATCGTCTATCCCTAATTTTGGAAAGTCGGAAAGTTTACTAGAACTGAATCGGAAACTACAATGCAGAATTAAGTTGATATTTGTACTGACAAATAGTCCAGTGGACTGGTGTCTTATATACATGTATCTAGTCTTTGTACTAACTTTTGCCAAGTAAAGACAAGGGGGAAAAGAGAGTACAAGGTGCAATACAGAACAAAAGAACAAGAGAGTGAGGTACGTGATGATTTTGTGTGTTGTTTACCAAAGAGTGGAACCTTGGCTTTGGAATCTTCAGAGGTTCAGCAACGTGGAACCTCAGGTTGATACAATGGAATTCAGAAAGCGGTTATTCAGGCTTTGAGCGGTCGGAAAGGTCCCAGAAATGGTGCGGGTGGTTGTGGGGATTAATATTGGTTTATTGGCGGCATGGGCCATAACAACTTGACAGGGCTGCCTTACACATTCAGGACCATTGGAAGGGAAACAAACTGTTATAAAAAGTTCTTTTCATATCATTTACTTTACCATACAGTTTCTATTTCTATCCTTCCCCACTATGACTTTTCTTATTTTCAATTCCTGTATATATGCACATGTATCACATGTATGGCTATGTTGGGGAACCCCAGGTGGCTGATAGATAAACCAAAGTCTTCTAGTGTATTGCCAACTTTCTTCAATATATTTGTACTGATTTGTTAATAACTCTAGCGGTCCTGTTCAAATCTTCCTCTCCATGGCCTTTCCAACCTTCCTGGTGTTCTATAATCCTCTCTAATCCTCCTATTATCCCTAATTCACTTTCTATTAATCACCACCAAAGGTTTTGGCCTGAAATTCAAGCTCTTCTCTCCAGATAATTAGGCTGCAACCAGATACAAGCCCAGAGCCAAGTTGCCAGTTTCTCCAAAGAAAAGAAAATCAGCTTTAGACAACCCTGTCTTATACAAATATTATGATGAGACACTAGAGTGTCTCACCACTGCCTCTGTCCCTGATCAGATGCTAAAATCTGGTGGACCAAGCTCATTTAATTACTAAATAGGGAAAGTAGCTTAAAATGGATCTGTCAAGTACACGTACCGAGACCTGTTTATTCGGCATTGCCAACCGAGCAACCATCCTATATCCACAACCAAGTGTCCATGCCGCATGCATAACACTTGGTACACCATTCTCGGCTCGGCACGTCCACCATCCATACTCCCTGTCTTCACCCTTGGGTCTATCTCCCCTCGGGACTTTCCTGTCCTTGTATTATCCTTGGTCACAACTCCATTGTTTTATACTCGGCCACTCTGTAAGGGCAACCTAAGCAGGCATTCTACCCTAGGGCGGTGCACTGGCAAAGGGGGATGCAAAGACTTAGTATGGTACCTAATACATGGGGACTAGCCTACCTGGCGAAGGGGGATCCAAAGAGAAAACTCTAGGGAAACTTTTGCCCACTGACTACTGCATATAAGCACCATCGCTATGGCACTCCACGCTCTACGGGGCATCACCCTCCATACTGACCGGGAAGTTCTGCCAGGGCCTTGACACTGAGAACAAATGACGAAAGGGGAGCCAAGGGTTATAGTCAGCGCTTCTGGAGGGTACTTGCCAACAGGGGTGATGGTTCGGTGCGCGGTACGTTCGGTACTGCTGTGAGTGGGTCAAACAGATCTCGGTCGGCGGGTGTGGAATATGGGTGGGTTGACATTGGTCGGGATTCATAATCAGGGGTTCTCCTGACATCACCCCCCTTCTAGAATGCAGCGTCCCCAACGCATTGATCCCCATGGGCAGGACTGGCATGCGGGATCTGAAGGCAGACACGTCCAAGGTGTGGATTTGGTGTAGGGCACCCGGGTGTAGGCGGTAGAAGTCAGCGACAAGGTCGGGGGCCTGGACGTTGTCTTCATTCTCCCATGAATTCTCTTTGTAGCCATAGCCCTTCCATTTGATAAGCAATTGTAGTCGATTTGCTCTCATCTGGCTGTCGAGCACTTGTTTGACCTCAAAGTGTTCCTCTTCGTTGACAAGAATTGGCTGCAGTGGAAGGGGCTATCGCCTACCCAGGATGGGGTCTGCTAGGGCCGGGGTGAGTTTGACAACGGGGAAGACTGGGTGAAGACGGCTCAAGGCCTTCAGGAGACGAAGTCGGTATGCATGAGACCCCACTCGTTCCTCCACAAGATAGGGGCCAAGTCACCGGTGCGCTAGTTTCTTCGATGGCCGATTAGTGCAAATATCGCTAGCGTCGAGGTACACCTTGTCACCTGGGACGAATGTCGGTGTTGGCTGGCGCCTACAGTTGTAATAAGTCACCATATCGTCCTTTGCCTTTACTAGGGCCACCTTTGCTTCAGAAAGCGCTCCTTCCATCCGCTCCTTGAACTCGTTTACAGACTCGAGGCGCGATGGGGGTTGGTGCGGTTCAAATCCCATCTGCAGGTGTCTGCCCGTGTCCAGAAAGAAAGGGGACTCCTGGGTTGAGGCGTGAATGTGGTTATTGTACTGGAACTCAGCTAGGGGTAGGAGGTCATCCCAGTTGTCCTGCCTCTTGTTGACAAAGAGGCAGAGGTACTGTTCCAGTTCTTGGTTCACTCGTTCAGTCTGACCATCCGTCTGTGGGTGATAAGCCATAGAGGCTGCCAAGCGAATGCCTAGTAAGTGGTAGAGCTCCCACGTGAACTCGTGGATGAACTGCACCCCTCAGTTGGACACCACCACCCTTGGCAACCCGTGCAGCTTCCAAATGTGGTGTAGGAAAAGTTGTGCTGCTCCAGCCGCCGTTACTGTCGTGTGGGTCGGTATGAAGTGCGCCCGTTTCGATACCGAGTCTACCACGTTCATCACGGCATCGTATCCGTGTGCATTGGGGAGCTCCACTACAAAGTCTACACTTATGGTATGTAGGGTGCAAACTTGCATCTCACCCCTGAGAGACCAACCTCAATATATTGTAATAATATATCTATTTTAGTATCATTTTGTGCGCTTTTAAATTCTCGATTTTTCTCTCATTTATTTGTATTTTTACCCTCAATATTGAGGGAGTTATTCATTTTCTACTATGTACACTACTTACGGGTGCTTGTCCACGCATGACGCGACTAGCGTGGCCGGCTCCCTGGACTGGGACCGGCAGCCTGGCTCAAACCTTCAATAGGGTCAATAGCCGGTTGCAGGGTATATGCGGGTGAAACACAACCCGTGCATGCCTCCCTCCTCAGTTGTTGACTACACTGAGGAGGTGAGTTATATAATATATTGTACAAGCCTTCAAGGCTAATTTCTTTATTCTTTTTGTAAGATAAAATAAAATAGGTATATTTTCCGAATATACAAGGAGTTGTTGACTACACTGAGGAGATAAAATAAAATAGATTGCCTATAAATTCTTCAAACCTACTGCAATTTGCTCATAATCTCATCAGGGTAAACAGGCAAGGGGAAGGACAGGGAATAAAAGAATGATAAATAATACAAGGGTGGGATAGAGATAATGAACCAAATGATGAACCAAATGTACCAAGGCGAGGCCACACTGGTGAGGGATGATATGGGTAAGGGTTGGTTGGTTGGTACTGCTAAGTAAATCAGAGCATGGTATTGTGGGCTTGACAGTGTGGAGTTTCTTGAGGTCAGTTTTGGCCTCCCCTTCTGGGTCATGGGGGCCAAAATTGTTTCTTAGCTCAGAGACAAATTTGTTATGGTTGTAGAACCAGGAGGGTTCATCATGATTGGTAAGAGCTGGCTCAAACCAGTCCAGGGTGGTCCTGGTCAGATATGACAATGTATAGGTCACCTTGGAGCTATCGGAACTAAAGTTATCAGGGCAATCTCAGAAGATCAGGTTGCATTGTACTAGAAAGGCTTGTAGTTTCCTTAGGTCAGACCTGTTGAAGGGATCTGGGCTCTAGATTTGCATGGGAGGAGTTGCTTTCTTAGAGGTGGAGAGGCTGTTTGCTAGCAATGTGATTTCTCTGATGAGGTTTGTCATGTTACTAGGATGGTCCAGGGGGTTATGAGGTGTGGGGTTTTTGGATACGATGGGTGGTGGGTTCTGAGAAACGGGCGTGCGATGGAGGAAGGGCCTAGTGAGGCTTCATAGGAGTCAGGCCCAAGTCTTGTCTCTCATGACAATCAGGAGTGTGAGTACAAATATACTGTTAAGATCATGTATTTGGCACTTAGCTAGTGTTTTTAGGATTGTTTCCGAGGTTTCCTAATGGTCTCCAGACATCCTTGTTTCTGGAGTATTCGGATTCGGAGGTCAGTTTGGCAGAGGGACGGAGGGATGGAAGCACAGGGTTTTTGGACTATTCACGGTATAGGTAGATTGACTAGTCATTCGAGTGGTACGAGGTTGCAGGGACTGGCTTCAACATATGTGTTGCACCCTCCTTGATCGTCTGTCCCTAATTTCAGAAAGTCGGAAAGTTACTGGAACTGAATCGGAACTATGATGCAGAACTAATTCGATATTTGTACTGGCAAATAGTCTAGTCAACTAGTGGCTTATATACATGTATCTATCCTTGTACTATCTTGTTCTGAGTAAAGACAAGGGGACGGGGAGAATACAAGGGGCTAAATGGGAGGTGAGAACAAGGGGAGAGGTACGCATCAGTTTAAGGTTGTTTAAGTGTGGAACCTTGTTTTCCAGAGTTGCAGAAAGTGTCAGGGTCGGATGTCATGGTTTTCTAGTTGGGTTTACAGAAAGTCTGTTTCAGGGAGTGGTCCGAGTCAGTTCATAACATAAGAGCATGGCCAAGATGTCAGCATGTGTTGGGTGCAGTACCTATTCACGTCATACACCCACCATACACTGAGGTCCTGCCACATCATGTGTGGTGAAGGAAAGATATCAGCATGCTGTGGGTGCACAATGGCCCAGCACATGCCCAAGTGTTTCCTCCACCATACATGATGCAGAGACACCAGAGCACTGCATGTCCCAACAGCCCCACACATGGGAATGTTGGGAGGTACAATGCATGGGATTAGTTGCATGCCTTCCATAAATGCTGTGGTCCCTTGGCAAGTGTAGCATATGTCAGGCCCTAGTGGAAGTTATTCTTCCACCACACATGACACGGCGACACCAGCATACCACATGTTTCCTCAACATGACACCAGGGCACTGCACATCTCAACAGCCCCACACATGGGAATGTTGGGAGGTGCAATGCATGGGTAGTAGGGGAAGGAAAGGGAGATGTGGTGTTGAACCAGTCACATAACCGGGCAGTGCTCAAATTTTGAAATTTGCATTGTGGGAAGGCTTATATAAATGCTGACTCAAAGCTGATCAAAAATTCCCACAGGTGCACCACTTGAACTTTATACTATAGATAGTATTAATACCATTGATTGTCTGGTATTATTATTATTTCTCATACAGTAGGGGACAAAACCATTCAAGTGTTTTGAACATTTGTGTTGTACTGTAAATAATGGGAGGATTACATGATCAAAAAATATGATGTAATTAGTGGAGATAGCCCTGCTTCTGAATTGTGGTCACAATCAAGATGATTATGTAACTCTCAATATTCGTTGAGATATTAATTATTTAAAAAATAAAGCATTTGAACAGTTTTGTCCCTCACATTTTTTAAATAAGAAATGGTATATATCAGTACTTGGCAAAGCCCCCATTTGCTCTCATCACTGCCTGCACCCTTCTAGGCATGCTCTCAATTAACTTCTGACACACCTCTGGCTCTATCTTCTCCCATTCCACTCCAATCCTCTCTCATAGCTCATGCACTCCACTAGGGAGGTGTTTATAGTCAGAAAAGCACTTTTTGACAATAGTTCAGAGGTGTTTAATGGGGTTTAGATCAGGGGACTGAGCTGGCCACTTCATGACCTCATAGCCATGGTTAGAAAACCACTCAGTGGCCATCTTGCATGTGTGCTTGGGGTCATTATCCTGTTGAAAAATAATGTCAGTAGAATAATACTCCAGGCTAGCCTGAAGCTCATCATCCAAAATCTACATGTACAACTCCCCATCTATCCTTCCATCAATTTTGGCAGTATAGCCAGGTCCTTCCAACAATATACAACCCTATACCATCACAGAACCTCCACCAAACTTCAGTGTTCCCTCAACTAGCCTATCATTCAAAGGCTCTCCAGCCTTTTTGTACACCCATCTCCTTCCATCTGACACCAATCGATTTATTTTGGTCTCATCTGGATTTATTTTGGTCTTATCTAACCAGACAACATGCTTCCAGTCCTCTAGAGTCCACTCCAGATGAGCTTCTGCAAACTCCCTCCTTGCCTTCCTATACCTTGCACTAAGAAGTGGCTTCTTTCTCTTTACAACTGCCTTCATCCCAGCCTTCTTCAGGTTCCTCCTTACAGTCTTGGATGTCACTGGTTCATTGAGAATGTTTTTGAGCACCTAGGTACCCTGGGTTGCATTCTCAATCTTCCCTCTTTGCATGAGCGATATAATATGGTGGATGTTAGAGGGGGATATCTTGGATGGGCGACCACCAGTGGCCTTGGGTATATCAGGACTGTTATGGCCCGTACTCTCAACAAACCCACACTAACCCCCACAACCACCCGCTTCCGAGACCTTCCGACCGAAAGGATGAAAGACCGCTTCCATAGATCCTGCCCCCGTCACGCCCGTCCGAGACACCGCGTTTCCGTCCGACCGAGACACCGTTCCCGAGTCCGCTCCCGACCGAGGACTCAATACTTTGATAACCGACGTGCAGGACTACCGCGTACCTCACTCCCTTATTCTCTCCCATATCGACCCCTTGTACTTCCCTTTCCCTTGTTTTATGACCGGCTAAAGATAGTACAAGAACGTTACATGTATATAGTCTCACAGTCGACTAGACTGTTCGCTAGTACGAATATCGACTTAGTCTACCCTCTAGTTTCCGATTCATTTCCAGTAAACTCCCGTCTCCTTTCCGAAATTAGGGACAGACGATCGAGGAGGGCGCAACACACAAGTTGAAGCCAAGTCCCTTCGACCTCGAACACCTCAGTGACCGGATTGAACTATTCCGCGACCTACCCTAAAGTTCCCGGCGCCTCCGTCCCCGTCCGTAGTCCGTCCGACTTCTGTCTCGGTCCTCGGCCCCATTACGGACCTTCGCACTAACCCGGATAACCCCTCCGGAAGTACTAGCTAAGCGCACGCGGACTTAACAAGGACAGTGTTTCCTGTGAATGGCAGAGATAGAGCCAACAGAGACACCAAGGTAAGAGGAGATGTAGTAGCTAGAATGACCAGTTTTGAGCAATTGGATGATAGAGTCAACTTTAGCAGCAGAGAGAGGCTTGTGGTTCTGAACAAGGGATGTTTGGCTTTGTTTGGACAGAAACAAACTATAAAAAGGTTCACACAATGTCACGTGACTTGTCATGTGATTTCCAGCCCTGTATATACAATTTATTACAATAATAACTGTGAGGGACAAAACTGTTCAAATGCTTCATTTTTTTAAATAATTAATATCTCAATGAATATTGAGAGTTACATAATCATCTTGATTGTGATCACAAGTTCAGAAGCAGGGCTATCTCCAATAATTACGTCATATTTTTTAATTATGTAATCCTCCCGTTATTTACAGTACAACACAAATGTTCAAATCACTTGAACGGTTTTGTCCCCTACTGTATATTAATACTGGATTCAGCCTAAGTAGTTGATTGTCCTGGTTAGTAAACTAATTCAATTATTCTGTTGATTGTCCAGTTCAATTACATTCTATCCCTGGGGGTTTATAATCAGTTGATTGTCCTGATTAAAGACTCTTTTGTCTCTTGAGATTACTTTACTATAATTTCTATCTTGGCCTTACCCTCATTTTAGAGTGCATTGGCAGAATAATCTGGTCAGTCCAATTATTTCCTCTTTCCTCTAAGTGCATTCCCTTTCATTAGAATATCACTGGACCCCTAAGGCTCCTGAACCCCCACAATCCATCAATTGACTGGGTATTGGGCAGTGTTACTTTCAAGACTATAGAACCAACCACTGTGCCAGCCCCTCAGGCCTCAACTGCTATGTCATAGTCTAGCACTCTGCTCCAAAGCAATCTGTCACCATTTCAAGTACACATACCTAGTATCTGGTAAATTGACACTGCTGACCAAGCAATCAGTCTATGTCCACATGCAAGTGACCAAGCTGCATGCAAGTTACTTAGTACATCAGTCTTGGCTTGGCATATTTACCATCTACATTCCCCATTCCTATTCATTATCCACACTTCCCCCATTCATTATCTATTAATCCCACCCTATCCACTTCTTATTTCTTGGCCCATTTTACTGTGGGACATTTTATCATCATTTTATCCTCAGCCATGGCCCTATTGTTTCATATTCGGTGTAGAGTTGCTCTAGGTAATTAATACCTAAAATCCTGCATGCACCGGTCCTTTTCTCTGGCGGGGTCTAGCACAGTCGTTTGGCACAGTGGGACTATAGTCTGTGACTTATGAGGCCACTATTCAGCATGTAATTGAGGATATAAAAAATAGAACATAGTGTGATTATGCATGACCTGTGATGCAATGTGACTGTGACTGTGAGATGTCACATATGGGCTTGAGCTTGAACTTGGACTTGGACTTGAATACTAGAGTCTAGACTTCCTAGACTTAGTCATGACTTAGACTTGTAGACTGACTTAAGACTTTAACTTGTGAACTTGTTATTACAGTGAGCCAGAGGCCTTTATATACAAAAACCAAGCAATGATGTGAAATGATGCAAGAAGTTAGCTATGTCAGTTGAATGACAAAGCATGAGAACAAAGTATACAAAAGAGGAAACTATGGAGAAACTCTAGAGAAATGGTACAGCATTGAGGCTATATGAATAAGGGCTAGGGGCTATGATAGGGGGAGACTAACCAAAAGGGTAAGAATGATGAGTAACAATGAGAAAAGAATAACAGAATAGGAAACAGGTCTGAGTCAAGCCAAGAAAGGGGAAATATATAAAAGAAACAATAAGGAAGTCCACCAATAAATGTCTAACAACCTTGTTCACTACTCCTGAGGGGCCTTAGGATGAGTTAGGGGACTGAGTTATCTCAGAGTATTTCCAGGTCATAGGAAACATATCTTCTGCAATTTCTCTAGCATCCAATCCAAGGATAGGAGTCTGAGAGTAGGAGGACTAATGGGTATATGGTCATGCACTCTCAATTTGTGTTTAAGAGTGAGTCGAATGGAGTAGGCAGGGTAATCAGGATGGAATGGTGCCCTGAACTCTTGTCAAGATTCGGTGACGCCAATATATCGGTTAAGTCCTGTAAACCGTTTCAGAGTGGCTAGGCTTCAACATGCTCATGCGTTGTGCCCTGCTGTTCTGTGCATGCCACTAATTTGGATAGTGAGAGGAGCCTCAAGAGGGTGCCAATGGTGTCAGCTCGAGCAAAGGACTTTAGAAATAGGAAGCAGACAAAGGGGTGCAAATCAATCGATATTCTGAGTGAGGAACTATCTACATACATCCCGCTACTTTTATAGTTAAGAAGCAAGATGTAGAACAAGGTGGCGTAAGGAATGGTGACAATAAGGTATGAGGTAACCACATGGAGGCATTTTCTACATTGATCAGAAATAGAATAAGGAATGTAAGCGGAATTAGAATAATAGAGTATAGCTGAGAATAAGATAATGAAATGGTGGGCGAGCATAGAACAATAGAGGATGGCCCAAGATAAAACAATGGCAGTGGCCAGGACAATGAGTGGCCGTCATGTTGTTCGGGGGAAACGGGTTAAGGAGTAGATAGGGGGTGAAGGAACAATGAAGGGGGATGGACGAGAGGAGTGGTCCATACGATGTACTGGGTATACCGAGCTGAGGCCGTGCGGTAGTGTGAGATGATGTAGGTAAGGGCTGGTTGGTCGGTATTCCCAAGTGAGTCGGTGCTTGGTGTTGCAGGCTTGACAACTCTGCCTCATATTCCACCCTACTCCTATCACGATATGCTGGTCTAGATGACATTCCAAGAAATATATATTGTTCTTGGCTTTCTAGGAAATAGACTGCATCTCCTATCGCATATGACTGAGTGTAGATTGGATGGGATCTTCTTCTGAGTGAGAAATGTGCTGGAGGGGGTATGTGAAGATAATGATATGTTAATGGTTCTGCCTGGATGTTTGTGTCCTGGGTGTTGTAGCATTGCATGGGAATGAGCTCTGAAGAAGACATGATGACTAATTGGGAGTCTGAAGATTGGAGTGCTGAATAGAATGGCAGGCTGTATAACATGGTGACAGTGAAGGTGATATGGAATGAGCACCATTGGAGTCAAATTTGGAACATGGTTGAGATTGATTGCTTTACTGTCATCGGTCACTTTCTATTATCCTATTCTTGGCCACATTTCTATTATCTTTTCTTCATTGTTCTATTCTTGTCCAAATTCCTTATTCTATTCTTGATCATTGTGGATAATACCTCCACATGCTCTGCCTACCTTATTGTTCTCCATTCCTTATTCCACATCTTACTTCTTAACCTATATAAGTGGTACATACATACATACTTCCTCATTATGAGTATTGACTAGGCTTATACCTTCTTGCATTCCCTTCTCCTGTCTGAAGTCCCTTACTTGGGCTGACACTCTTGGCACTCTCCCAAGTTCCTCTTCTATCCCAAATTAGTGGCACATACAGAAAGTAGGGCACAATGTAGGAGTATATTGAAGCCAAGCCACTCCGATCGGTTTGCAGGACTTGGCTGATTCCTGCCAGCATCATGAAGTTGGCATTATTACAATAGTGCTTGGCCTGCACATTGTTGGCAGTCCCAGTGCTTCACACACCAACTCCAAAGCTAGAATTGCCTTGCATATCCCTAGTCAATGTGGCCACCTTTGTACAAACCTGCAAACTAGGAGGATCACAAGCCTTCCAACTCAACCTTGCAGATCTCAAAAAATATGCTCAAGGCTCTCCTATGGTTGATACATCAAATAACCTGGATAGCATTAAATAGTATGTTCCAGAATACTATCATGACTTCACTGATGTTTTTAGTAAACAACATGCTAATACATTAGCTCCTCGCAGATCTTACAATCTCAGATGGTGGTTCACCACCTCTTGGCCCTATCTATTCACTTTAGTATCCAAATTACAATTCCTACAAGACTTCATTTATGAACACATGAACATTGGTTACATTTGACCATTATGTTCATCACATGTACTATTCATGTGAAAGAAATATAGTTCCCTATGACTCTGCATAGACTTTTATGATTTTAAAAGAATAACAAAAAAGGACTGATATCCACTTCTACTTATTTCCAACTTCTTAGATGCTCCAAAGAAGGCTTGCATTTACACCAAAATCTGTAGGACTATGAGCAACTTGAGCAGTAGGTTAGAGAGTTTATTTGTAACTCCTCAGTGTTATCAACCACTGAGTATTTATTCAGAAAAATACCTAAGAGATTTAACTACAGAGTAAATAATATAAAAATCAGTCGTAGATATACAAATATTAATACAGTTGGCTCACCTCCTCAGTGTTGTCAACCACTGAGGAGGAAGGAATACACAGGTGTTGTTTCACCCACATATAAGCCTGAGCCAGCCCCTATACCACCTCTTTGGTATGGAGCCAAACTACAGGTCCCTTCCCAGGGAGCTGGCCATGCACGTCATGTGTGTTGTGACGAATGGTGGAAGGAACAGGAAGAAAGGAGCTGTCAGGAGTTGGATACTGACGGACTTCGGTACTGCCAAGGGGTGTTGTCGAAAGGTCGGGCGGACTATGGCCAAGTCCTGCAGGCCAAGAGTAGTGGCATTGGCTTCAACGTACTCGTGCATTGCGCCCTACTTGCCGTGTGTGCCACTGTATTTGCAACAGACAGATACTCAGGGGGATGCTGAAGATGCCGGCCCGAGTCGAGGACTTAACAGAAGAGAAGAAGGTAGAAGGGCCTAAGCCTAGTCGATACCCAGAATGAGGAAGTATGTACATCCATGTCCTACTTATATAGGTTAAGAAGCGACATGTGGAATAAGGAATGTGGGACAACAAGGTATGCAGAGCATGTGGTCATTGTCCATAACAAACAAAATTAGAACAAGAAATGCAAAGCGGGGATAGAACAATAAAAGACAGGATAATAGAATGTGCCCAAAGATAGGACAATGGAGGTGCCAGACTATAAGACAAGGTCGGTAACCGAGGATAGTACAAGGACAGGAAGTCCCGAGGTGGGACAGACCGAGGAATGTGGGTGGCGGATGTACCGAGCCGAGACCGGTATACCAAGTGTTATGCATGCTGCATGGACACTTGCACATGGGCGTAGGATGGTTGTTCGGTCGGCACTGGCGAATAATCGGGACCTCGGTATGTGGTGTGATTCTGGGTATACTGTCAGGAGTCGGATACTGACGGACTTCGGTACTGCCGAGGGGTGTTGTTGAAAGGTCGGGCGGACTATGGCCAAGTCCTGCAGGCCAAGAGTAGTGGCATTGGCTTCAATGTACTCGTGCGTTGCGCCCTACTTGCCATGCGTGCCACTGTATTTGCAACAGATAGATACTCAGGGGGATGCTGAAGATGCCGGCCCGAGTCGAGGACTTAACAGAAGAGAAGAAGGTAGAAGGGCCTAAGCCTAGTCGATACCCAGAATGAGGAAGTATGTACATCCATGTCCTACTTATATAGGTTTAGAAGCGACATGTGGAATAAGGAATGTGGGACAACAAGGTATGCAGAGCATGTGGTCATTGTCCACAACAAACAAAATTAGAACAAGAAATGCAAAGCGGGGATAGAACAATAAAAGACAGGATAATAGAATGTGCCCGAAGATAGGACAATAGAGGTGCCAGACTATAAGACAAGGTTGGTAACCGAGGATAGTACAAGGACAGGAAGTCCTGAGGTGGGACGGACTGAGGAATGTGGGTGGTGGATGCACCGAGCCAAGACCGGTGTACCAAGTATTATGCATGCTGCGTGGACACTTGCACATGGGCGTAGGATGGTTGTTCGGTCGGCACTGGCGAATAATCGGGACCTCAGTACGTGGACTTGACAGGAGCAAGAGATAAGGAGATAAGGATAGAAAACACACCTTTGAGTGTATATCTGGTTGTATAACAGAAGGAAGTAGTGTAAAACAGGATAAAGAACAAGTATTAGTGAGCATGCAGTGGAGAATAGTATAGCAACTGGACTTACTACCATGACTTACAAAACTGAGTCAATGTTTGGTGCTTTTGAACTATTCATTGAATAGCTTTGAATGTAAAACATATATGAAAAAGGTGTTGGTGCATCAAAGAAAGAATATGATCAGGGCTATGCAACCATTAAAATTATGTAATTCCGATCAGGAGTGATGAAGATATGGGCAATTCAAATCAAGGGACCATTGACTCAGTTTTGTGAGATGGTGTTAGAACAATGAGAATCTGATGCTCCATCTATTATATAACATGCAACCCTTGATAGATGGTTACTATGGTAACCTTATCTTTCATGAGAACTCAAATTAAGGTATTTAATCCCCTCCAAAATGTCCAGAATTTCACTACACTCCAATGCACTGCTCAAAAAGAAAACATCCTCTCCTTGGCCTCTCATGGTCATTCCACTCGTACTATTGCCTCAAGACTTGGCCTCAGCCAGTCTACAGTATCCAGGACTCTCAGAAATCTCCATCCCAACCAGCCCTGCTCCTTTGGAGGTCATCCCCCCAAGCTTTTCTCTAGAGATCAACAATTCATTTTATTACAAATTGCTACTGGCAGAGCTGCCAATGCTACTCAGGTTACCAAACATATCAATACAATTATCCCCCACCTAGTCTCCTCAGAAACAGTCAGAAGAGTCCTCAGGAAACATTCATTCAAGGCTGTGGTAAAGAAGAAAAGGCCCTTCCTCAGTGCAAGGCATAGACAGCTGAGGTTGGCCTTTGCTTTGAAGCACAGAGAGTGGACTGTAGAGGACTGGAAGAGGGTCATTTGGTCAGATGAGACCAAAATCAACAGGTTTGGGTCAGATGGGAGGCAGTGGGTCTGGAACAGAAGGGGGAGGGGTTGAATGAGAGAGAGGTACAGGGGACAGTCAAGTTTGGAGGGGGAAACATTATAGTATGGGGGTGTATGAGATGGAATGGTGTTGGCCAGCTTACAGAGATTGAGGGGAAGATGGATGCTGATCAGTTTGTGTCTATTTTGGAGGACCACCTACTGTCCAGCCTGGAGGAAAGTGGAATTCATGAGGAACAGGTAATTTTTCAACAGGACAATGACCCAAAGCACAAGTCAAAGAAGGCCAAGAACTCAATGGAAAACAACAATATCACTCTCCTTGACTGGCCTGCACAGTCTCCAGACCTGAATCCTATTGAGCACCTCTGGGATCATGGAAAAAACAGGCTTAAGGAGTATCCAACACCACCCAAGGGAGTTTGGCAAATTTAGGAGAGAGTAGAGGAGGTATGGAATAACATACCACCAGAGGTGTGTCAGAATTTGTTAGAGAGTATGCTTAGAAGACTTGAGGCAGTAATTAAGGCCAAGGGGGGCAATACCAAGTACTAGAATCGAAACTTACTATTTCTCTGATACCCTCTCACAAAACTGAGTCAATGGGCCCTTGATTTTAATTGCCCATATCTTCATCACCCCTGACCGGAATTACATAATTTTTCAATGGTTACATAGCCCCGATCAGATTCTTTCTTTGATACACCAACATCTTTTTCATATATGTTTTACATTCAAAGCTATTCAATGAATAGTCCAAAAGCACCAAACATTGACTCAGTTTTGTGAGTCACTATAGTAGTTACCGAGTGAGAGACACAATATGGTGGTGACTTAGATGCTAAGCACCCAGATGATCAGGAGATGTAGGGGTTGGAAGAGCAGATTTTGTATAGGATACAGAAGGTGAAGAAGGGAAATGAAATAGAGGACATATAGAAGATATAGGAGAAAGGACTCACGTGTAAAGGAACAGGAATTGAAGGAACCAGGGCGCATATATGCAGTCACCAAGGACAGACAACTGAGAAATAGGAGAATGAAACATGGGACAAGACTCAGAGAGGCAATAATCATTGCAGACAAGAAGGGAACAAAGGGAAAGATAATTATATTCAATGGGTACCACTGATAGGTGTTGTTCTACAAGAAGATCTCATCAGGGCCACCCACAATGGCATGAGATCCACTAATTACGGATCATATTCTAGTCAGATACTTTACTTGTATAAAGCCATAGTAGTTACAATGAATATTACCAGTCTCTCATACTGAAAATCCCCTCACACTTATATTTGATATCTACTTGATGCACTCACATGATGTCAAGCCGCATTGGGTCAAAACCCCCATCATCATCATTCAAGGCTGCTGTAAAGACCACAATACCATGCTCTGATTTACTCGGCAGTACCGACCGACCAACCCTTACCCATATCAACCCTTACCAGTGTGTGGCCTCGGCTCGGTACATTCAGTTCATCATTTGGTCACTTTCCTCATCCCATCCCCTCTATCCTTTGTCATTCTGTTATTCCCTGTCCTTCCCCTTGCCTGCTTACCTTCAGGACATTCACTCTTTGTTGTCATTCGGCAGTGGCCCTATTGTTTTATGTTCTGCCACTCTCATTGTTCTATTCTCACTCACTCTTTTGTCCTCAGCCATACTTTATTGTTCTATTGTTGTCCACATTCCTTGTTCTATTCCTGATCATTGTGGACAATACCTCCACATGATTCTTCATACCTTATTGTTCTCCATTCCTTGTGCCACTCTGTTCCACATCTCACTTATTAGCCTATATAAGTAGCCAATGTATGTAGATGGTTCTTCGTTCTGGAAATCAACTAGGTTTACACCTTTTTGTCCTCTCCTCTCCTGTCCCAAGTCCTTTACCTGGGCCGACACTCTCGGCACTCTCCCGGGTATCCCTCTGTCCTAAATCGGTGGCACGCATGGGAAGTAGGGCGCAATGCACGAGCACGTTGAAGCCATGCCACTATTCCCATCCTGCAGGACTTGGCCACTCCTCGGCATTCCCGGAGCCTGACAGCTGCAGACCCAGCAGGGATAATTAAATAGGTTCTCTACATCACACTCATGCTATTATTGAACCACTTTATTACTGTGGATCATCCACTACAACCCACACAACCTTCACTCATATCACCTGCCAGCTCCTCGGACCAGTGCTTACATATGATCGACCTGCTGTGCATCACCAGCATAACAGCATATATTCACATAGAATATTAGCCATACATTCTATAGCTATGAAGGTTTGTACCACAGTAGCTAGCCCATCTACTAGTCTATATTCCCGCCACAGTATTTAAGAGTATGGTGCATGTGTAAGCACTTATGAGTAGTATACAAAAATACAGAATAACTTCCTCAGTTTTGAGGATAAAAATACACAATAATTTTCGAAAATTTTAGGATCGAATTGCACACAAGATACAACCAAAATCAATAGAAAAAGAAAATATATTGAGATTGGCCTCTCAGGGGTGAGGTGCATGTTTACACCCTACAAAATCAATCTGTAAAACACTTACCATCTTGCTTGAATTGCCAAAGGGGACAAATGGAAGACAGCCTTTACGACTTGTTATGGGTCCTTTGAATGACTTGTTATGCCATTTGGTTGATCTAATGCTCTTGTAGATTTTTTGCATTTCATGAACAACATATTCAGGGACCTATTATATGTCTGTATGATCATCAATTTGGACAACATCCTCATTTATTCCAACAATGAGTCCTTGCATATCAAATATGTCCGTGAAGTATTACAACAACTATGCAAGCACAGCCTATATGCTTGAAAAGACAAATGTTCATTCTACGAAATATCAGTGGAATACCTGGGATGTATCCTATCACCTAAAGGCCTTACAATGGTGGAAGACAAAGTCAAATGTATCACACAGTGGCAAGCACTACAAAAAGTCAAAATAGATGATTCATTAACAACTACTCTTCAATTATGACTCCCTTACCCAACTCACTTGAAAGGGTATACCCTGGAACTTCACTGAGGAGTGTAGAGATGGATTCAATAAGCTAAAACTGGAATTCACATCTGTACCTATTTTTAACTCATTGGACACCTGACTATCCCTTGATTGTGAACACAGATGTGTCAGATTATACTTTAACTGCTATAATCTCTCAACATAACCCAGATGGAGACCTTCATTCAATGGCATTTCATTCCTGACCCTTCATGTCACCCAAAGGCAACTATGATGTACACAACAAAGAACTGCTCACAATTGTTGAAGCATTTCAAAAATGGTGACACTACTTGAAAGGTTCTGCCAAGCCCATCAATGTCATAGCCAATAATAAGAATTTGGAGTACTTTTGTACTACAAAGTTGTTGACTGGATGTTAAGCTATGTGGTTGGAAAACCTGTCCCAGTTTAACCTCATCCTTTGTTTCAGACCCAGTTGCTTAGGCACTAAGCCTGATTCACTCACTAGATGGTGGGATTTCTACCTTAAGGAGGAGATAAGTGACTATGCCACCATTAACCCCCAAAACATTTGACCCATTTTCTTCCAACATCAGTTGACTATGTCCCTTCAAGCCACAAACCTTGTCAAACCTGTCTCAAGGGCCATGACACTTATGGACACAGAGCATATCCTGAACAACATTAAACAATATCTTCCTTCTGATTTGATAGCCTAGAAAAACCTTGTGAATAATGATGACCCAAAGTGGCAGACTAATTCCAACAGCCTATTATGGCCTATGCTGCCATTAAACCCACATTAATTCCCACAACCACCCGCACCATTTCTGGGACCTTTCCAACCACTCAAAGCCTGAATAACTGCTTCCCAAGTTCCATTATATCAACCTGAGGTTCCGTGTTCCTGAACCTCTAAAGATTCCGAAGCTAAGGTTCCACTCCAAAGATTCCAAAGCTAAGGTTCCACTCCAAAGATTCCAAAGCTAAGGTTCCACTCCAAAGATTCCAAAGCTAAGGTTCCACTCCATTGATAAACGATGCATAGGATCATTGCGTACCTCACTCCCTGGTTCTTCATTCTGTATTGTCCCTTGTACTCTTTTCCCCCCTTGTCTTTACTCGGCAAAAGTTAGTACAAAGGACTAGATACATATATATAAGACACCAGTTGACTGGACTATTTGCCAGTATGAATATTGACTTAATTCTGTGTTATAGTTTCCAATTCAGTTCCAGTAAACTTTCCAACTTTCCGAAATTAGGGACAGATGATTAAGGAGGGTGCAACACATAAGTTGAAGCCAAGTCACTGCAACCTCGAACCACTTGAACCACCTAATACCGTGAACAGTCCTAGACCCCCTGGCACTTCCTATCTTTCCACCCCTTTCTGATTCTGACCATGAACCCATGACCTTTAGTCCCTCCACCTCCAGAGTACAAACCCCCCTTCAGAAACCATTTGGAACCTCCAGAAACCCTTCTGGAAGCCTCTAACTAAGTGCCAACACATGGATTTAACAGTATATTTGTACTCACACTCCTGATTGTCACAAAGCATGAGACCTATCACGCGCTCACAAGCCCTACAGACAATCACCCAGGCAACTGTGCACCGTGCATCCATCCCCCGAGAACTGTCCACCCCTGGACCAAGTTTCCAGACACCTCAGACCCTAGCACACCCTCTGGAACCTTCATCCAACTCCAGATTCTTGGATGCAGACCAACACCCGTGTTCAAATATCCATCTGAACCATGAGTGCAGAAGAGAAATTGGAACTACTCTCAGAGCTCCTAAACCTCACAGGAACAACAGAAGTGATGACAATAAGGGTATTGGATGTCTCGGAGGGGTCTGAGAAATTGGAAGTAATGGGGGAGGAAGAGGATTTTGGAGAAGGCAGTGGGTGAATCGTGTGCCCCTGCTGCCTGTACATAATAGGTTCTTGTGTTTGAGAAAGAAAGTGACATAATCTCTGCATGTTCCCTCTCAAAGGAGCAACCAACTAAAGACACACAAAAATCAGAGACACCACCAAAATGACCTTGGATATGGCTCTAAAAATAGGAGAAGCAACTTCTGAAGAAGTATGTAGTTGCCACCACCCCAAGTCCAAAGTCCCTAATCATCAAGGTGGAGATTCAAACAATGACACAGCAGAGGTCAAGTCAGACCTGCTCTTATAGATTGTGGAACCACTGGGCAGTTCTGAAATCCATGACAAAGAAATGCTGGCCATTATCCAAGCACTAGAGGAATGGAAGCACTTCCTAGAAGGAACACAACTCCAGTTTAAGGTCTGGATGGACTATAAAAATCTAGAATACTTCCGGACTTCCAAAAAGCTAAACCAAAGGCAGGCCAGGTAGTCCCTCTTCCTATCCTGCTTTGACTTCACACCCCATCACTGACTGGGATGAAGTATGGGCAAGGCAGATACACTTTCAAGAAGATCAGACTATAGATCTGGATCAGAGGATAATGAGAATATGATCCTCCTCCAACCAGAGCTGTTCACAATCCAAGCTCCGGAAGGAATTACAGCAGTTGTAGAAGAAAGAGATATCCTCCTAGACATATGAATGAAGCTTTGGTCCTTGGGCCCAGAAGATGCAGTAGCCAAGGCTATCATGGAACTATGGCAGGGGCATGCCAAGTCTGTACGATCTGCCAAGTAGATGGAACAAGTCGGTCTCCTCCAGTTGCAAAGGAGGATCTATGTCCCAAACAATCCAGACATGCATCATCTTGCAACACCATGATACATGAGTGGCTGGACATGTGGGGAGGTAGAAGACACTAGAACTGATCTCCAGGAACTACTGGTGGCCCCAGATGTTGCAATATGTGGGACAGTATGTAAAAACCTGCAGCTCCTGTATACGAACCAAAATCCAGAGACAGCCACCGATGGGAGAGTTGGAGCCACTTCCCATCCCAGAAGCTCAGTGGGATACTATCAGCATAGACTTTATAGTGGAGCTGCCAGATGCCCATGGACACGATGCTGTCATGAACATAGTCAACTCGGTGAGCAAGAGGGCCCACTTCCTCCCTACAAACACTACTATCATGGCCTTGGGAGCCACATGACTCTACCTAGCACACATGTGGAAACTGCATGGACTTCCAAAATAGATGGTCTTGGACCGAGGCCCTCAATTTGTCTTGGAGTTCACCTACCAACTCTACTGACTCCTGGGGATCAAGCTTGCAGCAATGACAGCTTACCACCCACAGGGAGATGGTGTCAAGCCCACAATACTGAGCTCCAGTTTACTCGGTAGTACCGACCAATTGACCCTTACCGTTTAATCCCACACCAGTGACAAGTCATTATGTGGTCTCAGCTCAGTACATTCGGCTCATCATTTGGTTCACTTTCCTCATCTCACCCCCTCTATTCATTGTTATTCTTTCATTCCCCTCCCTTCCCTGTAACCAATCCCCTTTGGGACATTTAATACTCGCCTATTATTTGGTCATGGCCCTATTGTTTTATATTCGGTCATTTTCCATTGTTCTATTCTTACTCACTCTTTTGTCTCAGTCATACTTCATTGTTCTATTATCATCCACATTCCTTGTTCTATTCTTGATCATTGTGGACAATACCTCCACATGATTCTTCATACCTTATTGTTCTCCATTCCTTGTGCCACCCTGTTCCACATCTCACTTATTAACCTATATAAGTAGTGAATATATATAGATGATTCTTCATTCTGGAAATCAACTAGGTTTACGCCTTCTTGTCTTCCCTCCTCCTGTCCAAAGTCCTTTACCTGGGCCGACACTCTCAGCACTCTCCCGGGTATCTCTTCTGTCCCAGATCAGTGGCATGCATGGAAAGTAGGTGCAACACATGAGCATGTTAAAGCCAAGCCACTACAACCATCCTGCAGCACTTGGCCACTCCCCGCTAACATCGTAAAGCCAGCACTATTACTATAATGCTCGGCCCACGCATCGTTGGCAGTCCCAAAGCCTGACAGATGGTCAAACAGAATGTGCCAACCAGGAGCTGGAGAAATACCTCTGGGTCTTTGTCAATGAATGACAGGATGACTGGGATGAACTCCTACCAATGGCAGAGTTCCAGTACAATAATCATACACACTCTGTCACACAGCAAACTCCCTTCATGGTAGACATGGCATAACACCCATGGATGGGTTTTGAACCACAACAGCTGAAGTCACAGACAGAAACAGTGAATGAATTCAAGGACCGAATGAGCAGTCATTAGAGGAAGCGAAGTTGGTGCTGGCAAAGGCAAAAGATGACATGGCACGATATTACAACCAATGCTAAACCCCAGTACCGGAGTACCAGGCAGGAGACCGAGTGTTCCTAGATGCCTCAGACATTTGAACAAAGTGACCCTCGCAGAAACTAAGCCACCAGTACTTAGGACCTTACATCATTCAATGAAAGGTGGGAAAACATACCTACAGACTGCGACTTCCACAATCTTTATCTCAGCTCCACACCGTTTTTAATGTGGTCAAGCTCCTTCCAGCCCCCAAGGATCCAATTCCAGGACAGAAGTCAGAACCACCTCCACCACCAGAGTTAATAGATGGAGAGGAACATTATGAAGTAGAAAAGGTGTTGGACAGTCACCTGATATGGGGAGGGCTTTACTTCTTAGTCAAATGGCAAGGATATGGATATGAGGAAAATACATGGGTGAAGGAGGAGGACATAAATTCACCTGCTAAAATACAAGAGTTCTACCTGCAGCACCAGGAGCACCTCAAAGAATCTGAACAATGGCCTTCAAATCCCTATCATTCCATGCAATCAGGATACAGGACTCTAGAAGGGGGTGTGATGTCAGGGGATGACCCTCTCTGATTCCAGACCCAGGTCCAAAGTCCTATTTCAAACTCTGCTCCAACTCCGATGCAAAAAGACCAGAGTCAAAGCCTAACCCAGGTCCAAAGTCTTATCTTGGACTCTGCTTCAACTCCGAGGTCAAGAGACCAGAATCAAGGGATCACCAAGCAGAAACTCAGAAGGAACTTAGCACAGGTAACTAAGCTCAGGGATAAGTGCCAGAGATTTGTAAGCTAGCACACAGACCACTTACATAAAGGGTATATAAAGAGGGCTCTCTAGTAGTGGAATCCTTAGACTTTCATCTTTGGATTTCCCCTACCTAGGTAAGAGCCCCATATGTAAATTAGATAAATTCTATATACATCTTTGGATTTCCCCTACCTAGCTCTCCTGTGAGATACCTTCAGTAGACACCAAAGGGTTGCCCTTACAATAACAATGGAACTGTATGATAACAATTGAAAAATGTTGACAATAGTGAATGGTTAATCATGTCCACCAAAGTAAGTTTTTGGTCTGGATCTAGATCACATACCCTAATATTAACAGCATTCCCTGATCCCCAACACAAATGTAGTGGAATGAAATAATACCCCAACAATAGGGACAGCAATGGTGAGTATCAGGTGCTTAAGGCTCAGGAGCAATAATGGTAGACAGACTGAATAGTTGACTATATGTACTGCTCATCTGTCTTATACAATCTAAATAGGGGACAATGTTCTATGACCAGAACTAGAATGAATAGAGACATGTATGGAACTACAGATGGATGAGGAAAACAACTACTATGTCTGGGGAGTAAGCTATTGGTAATTCAATAGGAAAAAAAGACAGGTGACCCCTTTATTGATATCCTTTGTAGGCACTTCCCTTGGAAATGCATATCTTATAGGCAAACCATCCTGTTAATGTAATGTTGCATTATGTACTCAGTTTGTACTTCCTTTATGCCACTGTACCTCAGGTGAGTGATTCTACTCATTTATATCCTTCTACATTTATTTTCTCCTCTTTTTAATTTTTCAATGCTCCTTCTATTTTTATCTGGTTGTCAACTAGTCTCCAGATCTCCTCAATCAGTTGGGTGGGCACCTGGTTCACTAACTAGAGGCAAAGTTCATATACTGCAAAGTAAATGTGATTGAAACTCGATATTCTCATGGATGTGGTTAGTATACACTGTGTTTCTTTTCTTTTGCTAGTATGAATCATTCTATTCCCTCCTTTCTCAAGCATATATTCATCTCCATAGCTATTTAAGTGATTTCCTGATTGTCTGTATGCTTTCCCTTTATACATGCACTTCCAATCCCATATTACCACATGGCTATTATAGAGGATAGGGAGGCCCCACAGGGTAGTGATGGTGAGAGAATGTTAGAAAGTGGCTGACAAAATCCAGTATTGGTCTAGATAATTGCTCCGATTCTGAAAGATCGTCTTGAATTTTATCTTGTCCTCCCCACCCCATTAGCGCTTCCCAATTCCAGACGAGCTGCAGTGTCTCATTTAGAACAAGAAATTCATTACCATTGATCGTCAATACAAGTTAGGAGGCTCTGATATCCAGACGAGCTTATGCTCGCTCCCTGAAAATACTTACGGAAGCTGTGTGGTTACTAGTTCTATGTTCAAATATATCAGTGATGGTATGTATATATAGTGTAATGTGAAAATTTTATCGGGGTCAATCATATGGTCTCTGTACTATTCTAGTGGTCGGGCGAACACTGCAGGAAAACGGTCACTGGCTGCATGGACCTCGCACTCCGCATTCCTGAGTTGTTTGGCTCCCTTTTTCAATCGGACACCTCCATAACCAGTTATCCCCACGAACATGCAACCTCCCCTGACATTTGAATTACATCCCATGCAGTCCTCAAGGGTGATTTACTTATAATCACAGCCTGTTCAAATGATTTACGTATTGGTCCAACCCTCCAGAAGCAAGCACCAGAGACCCATGTCAATCAACCCTGGTCGTCCACCCTTTATTAATCTCTGAGAGTATGTATCATATTGCAGAACCAGCGCCTGTGCAAAGCAAACAGATGTTTTCATCTAAACGCTCAAGAGTTTTCTTCTTTTCAGGCCAAAAACAGTGTTGATGTTAGTATTGTGTCGTGTGGTGGACTATAAGGGCAAGCAGATCGTCTGACCATTTGTGAGAAAATCATGGGCTGTGGTTACTTTTGTATAGACAAATATAGCATAAGAATTGTATGCGAACATTGAACACTTACGAACAAACGTCCTGGTGCATGGTAAGAGAACCGTGATCTAGCCTCAATTTCCCTAAAATCATGTCGGGCTAAATTTTTCCATGCAAAAAGTGACCACTATGCAGTATTTATTCTAATACGATTTTTTCTTTGCCTCTTGTGGATACTATGCCGCACAGGAACGTCATATGCAGACTGAGTGGACAGATTTTTCTCTCGTATAAATATCATCCAAATAACTCACATTCGTATAGTATTCTGTGGTTCCTACGAGTAGAATATGGATTAATTAATGATAACCATACCACTTGTGGAGCGAAGACGAGAAAGTTGAGCGGTCACCATTTGAAGATGATTTCCCCAACGAATAGTATATGGTATAACCGTGGGTTCATGGAATCGTGAGTTTTTGGAATCAGCATGGTCTAAGAGTGGGTCCAGAGCCAGAGAGATATCATTTCCAAGCGCTCAAGAGTCAGGGGGATCTTAAATCTACAAGAGTGGAAGCAAGACACAATTTAACCTTCCCTTGACCCAAAACTTCTTACTATCGATTGTTCAACAAGAAATCAAACCAATTCCGGACGTGCCTTCTGATCAACTTTGAAGTTGGTCACTCAAAATATCCTGTGAAGTACCTGCAGTAAAGAGAATATATATACAGTGTGCCGAGCCACTCACTTCAAGATGATCTCGATGACATTTTAAGAGTGGACTAGTTCTCAAGCAGAAAATAACATACCGCGGATGATCTACGACCTACTTGACGCAAATGCCTGCTCGACATAATCATCCCAGTGCCATACACCTTCTCCCCTCTGAGGCCTCGACGTCAAAAATGACACTACCTGTGACAGCGTGACACGCAATTTGCCTCCCACTGTTGTGAATATTGAGACACCGCCAGACGCAATGACGATAGTGACGTCACTGTGGTCGTGCAGGCATAGGTTTAATAGTCTACGTGTGACTGCCCCTCTT
>QLPI01027429.1:0-12362 GCA_003314275.1 Chroogomphus rutilus
TCCCTGTCTTTGTTGACAATCTCACCCTTGCTTCCAAATCTCTATCTGCCATCTCCCATGTGAAGACCGAACTTGCAAAACGGTTCAAGCTACTTGACCTTGGCCCTACTTCCAGCCTACTTGGCATTGAAATCACTCGGGACTGCTCACAACAATGTCTCTGCCTCTCACAGCATCAGTACATCTCTGACATGCTTGATCGTTACAACCTTGCAGACAGTGCACCTGTCACCACCCCCATAGACCCAGGTCTCAAATTGTCATCCTCCATGTCCCCTATGACTCCTGAGGAGATTGCTGAGATGAAGAACATTCCCTATGCATCAGCTGTGGGCTCCATGATGTATCTGTCATTTGCAACTCGCCCTGACATTTCCTATGCTGTTGGAGTCTTGTACCGGTTCAATCAGAACCCTGGCATGGCACACTGGAAAGCAGTCAAACACCTCTTTCGATATCTGAAGGGGACAATGGATTATCAGCTTGTTTATGCACCCTCACCATCAGGTGAACTATTTGAAAGCTACACCAATGCTGACCATGCTGGGAACCCAGACAATGGCAAGTCTACCAGTGGGTACCTCCTCAAAATGGGCACAGGTGCAATCAGCTGGTCCAGCAAACTTCAAACCATAGTAGCCCTCTCCACCACTGAGGCAGAATTTGTTGCTGCTGTTCATGCTGGAAAGGAAGTGGTCTGGTTTAGGCAGTTCCTTGGTGAACTTGGGTATACATTTGATTCACCCTCTACCCTTTGCATTGACAACCAATCTGCAATCTCTGTTGCCAAAAACCCTGAACACCATGGTTGGATGAAACACCTTGATTTGCGGTTCTTCTGGCTTCATGATGAAGTTGGAGCTGGCACGCTCAGTCCTCTCTTCATTCCCACCACTGACATGGCTGCTGATCTACTCACCAAGCCATTGGAGCAAGTTAAAGTGGAGAGGTGTAGGAAACTGATGGGGATTGAAAACCATATGTGAGTATTGCAGTGGTAACTCATCAGGGGGGGTGTTGGGTCATGATTTTATTCCCCTGCATTTGTGTTTTGCACTTGCATCTTTGTTTCTCTTTTGCGCTTTTCACTTTTGCATTTGCGTTCTCTGGCGCTTAAAATAACCCATAATGATGCACCTTTGGGTCTTGTCTTTAGTATCCATATTGACAAGCCCCAAAGGTTAGTAGTTACTCTGTTATATACATGTCTTTAGCATCCATATTGACAAGCCCCAAAGGCACTTGTTGCTCTGTGTGTCAGTTAACAGTCTTTTAGACTTTCCCTGCCATCACTTCCTTCAATTCCACCCCCCGGACCCACACCGATGGATGTTGATACAACCAAACGGCGATGTCCTCTGCCCCTCACATGCCAGCGATGTGGCAAGACTGGCCACTTCACTCGAGATTGCCCCCAGGCATATGATGTGTGCTTCATGATGGCGGAAGAGGGCAAGGAGATGCTAGAGTACTAGACAGTGTCTGCTGACCTTCGAGAGACCAACGAGGTAAAGGGGATGAGGAAGTGGATTTAGGGGATTTTGCCCAAGGCAGTGAGTGAAGGATATGCCCTCACTGCCCTTCTTTAATCATTTTGCTGCTCTGTTGTTACGGTTCAGTAATGCCGATGAAAGGGGGCAGGAGGCGGTCAAGTCCTGTAGACCGTTTGGGGTGGCTAGGCTTCAACATGCTCATGCGTTGTGCCCTGCTGTTCCGTGTGTGCCACTGATTTAGGACAGAAGAGTGACGCAGGAGAGTGCCGAGGGTGTCGGCCCGAGTAAAGGACTTTTGGTAGGAGAGTGATGGATGAAGGGGTGCGAACCAAGTTGATATTCAGAGTGAAGAATTATCTACATACATCCACTACTTATATAGGTTAAGAAGCAAGATGTGGAACAGGGTGGCATAAGGAATGGAGAACAATAAGGTATGAAGGATCATGTGGTGGTATTGTGCACAGTAGTCAAGAATAGAATAAGGAATGTAGGCGAGAATAAAATAATGAAAGATGGCTGAGAATAAAATAATGAAGGAGTGGATGAGAATAAGACAATGGAGGATGGCCGAAAATAAAACAATAGGGCCGTGACTGAAATAATGAGTGGATATTGAGTGTTCCGGGGGAGGGCAGGTAAGGAAATGGTTGGGAAATGAGAGAATAGCGAGAGGTGGAAGGGATAGGTGGGAGAGATAGTCTAGACGATGTACCGGATGTGCCGAGCCAAGACCGCATGGTAGTGAGGATAGTATGGGTAAAGGTTGGTTGGTTGGTTGGTTGGTCGGTAATACCGAGTGAATTGGAGCTTGGTATCGTGGACTTGACATCTGTCTATAGACTCTGATATGGAAAATACAACCCAGTATTCAGACAATAACACCTCAGCCACAAGCGATGAAGACACTCCCAAGCTAATTCTGCTAAAACCCCATCTCCCCCCCCCTAGGTTAAAATGTTGGGAACATAGTCTCCCAAAGCAATATGTAGTAGCCTTAATCCCCTCGCTGAACTTGCTGAACCTCAAGGTGGAGATACAAACCACCAACATGGCCAAGGTTAAGGGCGTAGCCACTCTACTAGACAGCGGGGCCACCGGACTGTTCATAGACCAAAAGTTTGCGGTCGCTGAGAGATTGAACTTGCGCCCATTAACTCAACCCGTGCCAGTGTACAATGTCAACGGTACTCTGAATGAAGGAGGAGCAATTTGGCATGTGGTTGACGTGATCCTACACTACCAAGACCACTTGGAGCAAGCCATATTCGCCTTGACCAATCTAGGGAAGCACAAGATGATCCTCGGCTATCCCTGGCTCTGCAACTATAACCCTGAGGTCAACTGGCGTATATAAGTGGTCATATTAAGTTGGTACCCAATGCCACACCTGTCGAGCCAGGTTGCAGAAGGAATGTTGGGAGCAAATGGCAATCGGGGCTCTCTGGGCAGGCCCCTTGCCAAGTATGACAGTCAATGAGTCGGAGGACTATGAAGACACCGACAATGGTGTGCCCTTCCTCAAACCAGGTGATCGCCTCTTTGCAACTGTAGCCCCACCAAATGTCCTGATTGCGACTATTGCAACAGCCACAACTGCACAACAACTGGCAAAATGGGCCCTCTGGAGCACTCCTCCTAGAGAGAAAGGAACAATCCCACCTTATCTCCAGGACTTTAATGATCTCTTCGAGAAAGAGTCCTTTGATTCCCTCCCTGAACAGAGGACGTGGGACCATGCAATTGAACTGGAACTGGGCGCAAAGCTTTTGGCTTGCAAGGTGTACCCACTCTCCCCAAGCAAGCAGCGGGAACTGGACAAGTTCTTAGAGGAAAACCTCCGTATGGGACGTATCTGCCCCTCAAAATCCCCCATGGGAAGCCCAGTATTCTTCATTAAGCAAAAGGACAGCTCCCTTTAGCTGGTCCAGGATTACCAGGTGCTCAATGTGATGATGGTGAAGAACCGATATCCCCTCCCCATCATCTCAGACCTCATTGCATAACTTCAGGGGGCCAAGTACTTCACTAAGTTGGACGTGTAATGTGGGTTTAATAATGTGCGGATTAAGGAAGGAGACAAGTGGAAGGCGGCATTCTGCACAAATCAAGGACTCTTCGAGCCCCTCGTTATGTTTTTCAGCCTCACTAACAGCCTGGTAACATTCCAGACCATGATGAATGACATCTTTCAGGACCTTGTGATGGAAGGGCACATATGTGTGTACCTGGATGACATCCTCATCTTCACTGAGACTCTTGAAGAGCATCGACAAGTCATCTGGGAGGTCCTTGAACGACTGAGAGCCCACAAGCTCTACCTTTGGCTGGAGAAATGCGAGTTTGAGCAGACAAGGATCGAATCCTTGGGCCTCATCATATCTCACGGCAAGGTAGAGATAGACCCAGTCAAGGTAGAGGGCGTCATGGGTTGGCTGACCCCATCAAACCAAAAAGAGGTCCAAGCCTTCCTTGGCTTCACCAACTTCTACTAGAGGTTCATCAAGAGGTTCTCACACCATGCCAGGCCATTGTTCAAACTTGTGAAGAAAGACGTGAAGTGAAGGTGGGAGGATATGGAACAAGCAGCCATTGAAGGGCTTAAAACAAAGTTTACGATGGCACCTGCCCTTGGGTTTGCCAACGATACCCACCCTTACCGAGTAGAAGTGGATAGTTCTGATGTTGCCATGGGAGCAGTCCTTTCACAGTGGTCGCCTGAGGATGGAAAGTGGCACCCGATTGCCTTTTATTTGAAAAGCCTCTCCCCGGTAGAAAGGAACTACAAGATCCACGATAAGGAGATGCTTGTGATCATCCAGGCCTTGGAAGAGTGGAGACACTTCTTAGAAGGTGCTGAACATCGTGTTGAAATCTGGACCGACCATAAGAATCTAGAGTACTTCCAATCTTTGAAAAAGTTGAACTGGCGACAAGCCCATTGGTCCCTCTACATCTCGCATTTCAACTTTGATCTGTGGCACTGACCGGGAGCAATGATGGGGAAGTCTGATGTACTCTCACACCGGTCAGACCATAGCTCGGGAACCAGTGACAATAGCGACCTAGTCTTGCTTTGACCTGAGCTGTTCATGATATGAGCACTTGAAGGGGTAGCACTAGAAGGAGAAGAGTGGAAGATCACCCAAGAACTGAAGAAGGCACTGGGCGAAGGGGCACTAGAGGTGGCAGAGGCAGTGAGGAAGCTGCAAGAAGTGGGTCGGTTGTTGGTTTCAGCTGAATGGGCAGAGACCAATGGACTGTTGACCTTCCAAGGCAAGGCATATGTCCCAGATGCAGGAGGCCTCCGGCAATGGATCGTAGCCTACCACCACCATGACTCCAAGATAGCCAGACACCCCGGCCATTGGAAGACCCTTGAGCTTGTCTCCCAAAACTATTGGTGGCCCCACATATCTTAGTACATTGGCGAGTATACCAACATGTGCGACCTGTGCCTATGGACGAAGGCCCAAAGACAGTGTCCCACTGGGGAACTCCACCCACTTCCAATCCCTGAGGCACGATGGGATACCATAAGTGTGGACTTCATAGTGGAACTCCCCAACATGCATGGGTACGATGCCATAATGAATGTGGTGGACTCGGTATCCAAGCAGGTGCACTTCATACTGACTCACACGACCATCATGTCAGCTGGAGCAGCACAACTCTTCCTACACCATGTATGGAAACTACACGGGTTGCCAAGAGTCATAGTGGCTGACCGAGGAGTCCAATTCACCTGCAAGTTTACCCAGGAACTCTACCACTTACTGAGCATTTCCCTGGCAGCCTCTATGGCCTACCACTCACAGACGGATGGTCAGACCAAACAGGTGAACCAAGGACTGGAACAGTACCTCTGCCTCTTCATCAACGAGAGGCAAGATGATTGGGATGATCTCCTGCCCCTGGCCAAGTTCCAGTACAACAATCACATTCACACTTTGACCTGCAAGTCCCCTTTCTTGCTAGATATGGGCCAACACCCTTGCATAGGGTTCGAGCCGCACCAACCCCCATCCCACCTCGAATATGTAAACGAGTTCAAGGAGCAGATGGAGGGAGCACTTTCAGAAGCAAAAGCAGCTCTGGTAAAGGCAAAAGACAATATGGCAACCTATTATAACTGCAGGTGCCAGCCAACACCGACATTTATGCCAGGCAACAAGGTATACCTCGACGTGAGCGATATTTGCACCAATCGGCCGTCCAAGAAGCTGGCACACAGGTGACTCAGTCCCTACCTTGTCGAGGAATGAGTGGGGTCCCACACGTACCAACTTCAACTTCCGAGAGCCTTGAGTCGTCTTCACCCAGTCTTCCCGGTCATCAAACTCACCCTGGCTCTGGCTGACCCCATTCTGGGTAGACGACAGCCCCTTCCACTGCAACTGATCCTTGTCGATGAAGAGGAACACTTCGAGGTCGAATGAGTACTTGACAGTCGGATGAGAGAAAACTGGCTGCAATTCCTCATCAAATGGAAGGGTTATGGCTACAAAGAGAATTTGTGGGAGAATGAAAACGACATCCAGGCCCCCGACCTTATTGCCGACTTCTACTATCTGCACCCGGGTTCCCCGCATCAAATCTGTGCCATGGAAGTGTCCACCTTCAGATCTCGCATACCAGTCCTGCCTATGAGGATCAATGTGTTGGGGATGCCGCATTCTAGAGGGGGGGTGATGGCAGGGGAACCCCCAATAATGAACCCCGACCGACACTGCCCCACCCATACTTCATACCTGCCAACTGAGACCCATTTGGCCTAAATACCCACCGAATGGCCGTCACCACTGGTGGTCATCCTTCAGGAGCGTCAACCATAAATATCAGCCCTCTCTCTGTCAGTCGTTCCTGATACCGGGACCATGGCAGAACTTCCCAGTTGGTACAGGGAATGATGCCCGGTATGGCATGGAGCACCATAGCGATGGTGCTTATATACAGTAGTTAGTGGGCAAAGGGTTCCCTAGAGTTTTCTCTTTGGATACCCCTTTGCCAGGTAGGCTAGTCACTGTGTATTAGGTACTATACTAAATCTTTGGATCCCCCTTCACCAGTGCACCACCTGAGGGTAGAACACCTACTTAGGTTGCCCTTACAGCTCCTCTCCCTCTAGTGTGAGTCCTTTGAGGACTCATACCATGAACAGCTCAGGATGTAGCAGAAGCAGATTGCTGTTATCACCAGCTCCTGAGCCATGGTCTGGCTGCTACAATAAGGCATCAGACTTCCCCATTGTTACTCCTGGTTCATGCCATAAATTGAAGTCTGCCATCTTTGGGTGATTGCTGTGAGAGGACCACTCCCATAGCTATGTCAGAACTGTCCACTTCCACTTGGTAGGGTCAGCTGTCATCAGCAAAACAGAGAATAGGTGCAGTTGTAAAACTTCCTTTGAGCCCTTTGAAAGCGACCTGTTCCATGTCACCCCAAGATCACATCCTTCTTTATGAGCTCAAACAATGGCCTGGTGTGGTGCAAGAACCCTTCAATAAATCTTTGGTAGAAGTTAGTGAACCAAGGAAGGCCTGAACCTCCTTTCAATTAGATAGGGTTGGCCAGCCCATAACACCTGCTACCTTGACTAGGTTTATCTCCACTGTTAGGTACCAGGAATGCTGATGATGTGTGGGCTGAGCACTATTGCAATAATGTTGACTTTATGATGCTGGCGGGAATTGGCCAAGTCCTGCAGACCGATCGGAGTGGCTTGGCTTCAACATACTTGTGCATTGCACCCTACTTTCTGTGCATGCCACTGAGTTGGGACAGATGAGATACCCGGGGGAGTGCCAAGAGTGTCAGTCCGAGGAAAGGACTTCAGATGGAAGAAGGGAAGACAAGAAGGTGTAAACCAAGTTGATATTCAGAATGAAGAATTATCTACATACATGCACTACTTATATAGGTTAAGAAGTTGTCAGTCAGGCTTCAGTAATACTGAGATGTCAGACGGGAATGGCCAAGTCCTGCAGGCTAGAAGTAGTAGCTTTGACTTCAACGTACTCGTGCGTTGCACCCTACTTTCTGTGCGTGCCACTGATTTGCAACAGATGGGATACTCGGGAGGATGCCGATGATGCCGGCCCAAGTAGAGGACTTAACAGAGGAGGAGAAGGTAGAAGGGCCTAAGCCTAGTTGATACCCAGAATGAGGAAATATGTACATGCATGCCCTACTTATATAGGTTTAAGAAGCAACATGTGGAATAAGGAATGTAGGACAATAAGGTATGCAGAGCATGTGGGTATTGTCCACAACAAGTAAAATTAGAATGATGGAATGCAAACGGGAATAGAACAATAAAAGATAGAATAATAGGAATGTGGCCAGGGATAAGACAATAAGGAGTGCCCGACTATAAAACAATGGTTGCAACCAAGGATAAAACAAGGACAGGAAGTCCTGAGGTGAGGCGAGTTGAGGAATGAGGAGTAGGTATGGTAGGATCAATGGATAGTGAGTGGCGTGGAGTATATGAGGGGTAATGGGCAAGGAATGTGGGTGGTGGATGTGCCGAGCTAAGACCGGCGTACCAAGTGACGTGCATGGACACTTGTACGTGGATGTAGGATGACTGTTTGGTTGGCACTGCCGAATTACTGGGATCTCAGTATGTGTACTTGACAGAAGTGAGATGTGGAATCAGGGTGGCATAAGGAATGGAGAACAATAAGGTATGAAGAACATGTGGAGGTATTGTCCACAATGATCAAGAATAGAATAAGGAATGTAAATGGGAATAGAACAATGAAATATGGCAGAGAATAAAATAATAGGAGTATAGATGAAAATAGAACAATAAAAAGTGGCCGAATATAAAAAAATAAGGCCGTGACCGAATAATAAGTGGATAGTAAATGTCCCAAGGGGAAATGGGTAAGGGGAAAGATGGAGAATAGAGGAATGACAAAGAATAGAGGGGATGGGATGAAAGGAGTGAACCAAATGATGGGCCAAATCTACCAAGCCAAGACTACATACTAGTGAGGAATGACTTGTCACTGGTGTGTGGGATTAAACGGTAAGGGTTGTTTGGTTGGTACTACCAAGTGAACTGGGGCTCAGTATTGTGTACTTGACATCCACCTTCCTATGGAATATGATGAGCCCCAGATACTTGATCTTTGTCTGTTTGAATTCACACTTCTCCAGCCAAGGTCAGGATTTGAGTTAAACTGGCCAAGTTCACCCACAGCATGTACAAGAGCTGGTCTGGTCCCAACAGCAAGGTAATCCAGGCATCCAACTGCAGCAAGATATGGGATGTCCTTTATTGCCACTCTCTCATCTTCAGACTGTAGGCAGAAGTCTTTTGAGAGATGACAGCCTGGATCAAGAGGTGTGGCAACTGGTTTGCAATTCTCAATATTGAATGGCTTGAGAACATCCAAGATATACTTGTGCTAGTTGATGTAAAGTGTCTGTTTGGCTCTGTCTCTGTGGATTTTAATGTACCATACAGGTCCCATGTCTTTCATCTTAAAGTGTTTTGCAAGGTTAGCCTTGATTTTGTCAAGATGTGTTTGACTGTTACAGGCCATGAGCTGGTCATCAACATAGACTGGGATGTAGACTTTGATAGTGCCTTGCTGGTACATGTAGAAACAGGAATTGACCTTGGATCTGCTAAATTCCATCTGGTGAAATGCCTGGTCCAACTTGGCATGCCATCTGTTTCCTCCTTGCCTGGTCCTATAGATAGATTTGTACAGTTTCCCAACCTCATCTCCCTGCCTGTATCCATCTGGAAGATCCATGTAGACCTCTTCTTCAATATCACCATCAAGGTAGGCAGATTTGAAGTCAACTCAGTCTAATTCCAGATTTTCTAATGCAGTGATGGCCAGGAGCACTCTGAGGGTGTTGAATCTCACAACAGGGGCAAATATTTCTGTAAAGTCAATGCCTGCCTTTTGAGAATAACCCGTGTCCACCACTCTGGACTTAAAGCCATCAATGGCACCATCAGGAACCTTTTTCAGCTTGAAAACCCATTTGGAGCCAATGGCCATCTTGCCAGGAGGGAGATCCATTGCAGTCCACACATTGTCCATCAGCAACTGATATTCATCTCCACAAGCTTCCTTCCACCATGGTGTATCAATTTGAGACATGGCTTCTTTATAAGTGAGTGGTTCTGGGAGATCTGGAGCATCATTGAGGCAGACAAGTTCATAAAGTGGGTGCTGAGGAAATGTCATGGCAAAGCCAGCCTGTTCCACCCCCTCATTCTCAGCAACCACCTCTTCATTCTGTTAGATTGTCTAATACCACATACTATTCATACCTCTATTAATGTCTTACAAAATAAGACATTATACATACAGAGCTCTATGGAGTAGTATTGGCAATCTGATAACTTACTAGGGCTCTGAACTCAACTTGTACAGACACACATGTCTTCACTCAAGGAGTCAACCTGAAAGGTTACCCATGTGGACTAGATAGTGTAGTGGTTAATGATGAGATTATGAGTAAATTGCAGGTTTGAAGAATTTATGGGCAGTCTATTTATTTTATCTCCTCAGTGTAGTCAACAACTGAGTGTATATTCGGAAAATATACCTATTTATTTTATCTTACAAAAGAAATAAAAGAGAAATCAGCCCTGAGGCTTTGTACATAATATTATACAACTCACCTCCTCAGTGTAGTCAACAACTGAGGAGGGAGGCATGCGCGGGTTGTGTTTCACCCGCATATACCCTGCAACCGGCCTTTGACCCTATCGAAGGTTTGAGCCAGGCTGCCGGTTCCAAATCCAGGGAGCTGGCCACGCGCGTCGCGTCGTGCGTGGGTAAGCGCCCGTAAGTAGCGTATATAGAAAAGAATGAATAACTCCCTCAATATTGAGGGTAAAAAATACAGATAATTGAGAGGAAATTTCAGAATTTAAAAGCGCACAGAATGATACCAAAATCGATATATAAATACAATATATTGAGATTGGTCTCTCAGGGGTGAGATGTAAGTTTGCACCCTACACGCCCCCTCAAGCTCAATATATGCCGAGCTTTTCGGTGAGAATCTTCACTCTGGGTCCTGGTAAACCCTTTGTGAGGATGTCTGCGAGCATTTGATCGGTTGAGAGGTATTCGATTGTAATCTTCTTCCCCTCAATCGTATCTCTGATGAAATAGAGTCTTATATCGAAGTGTTTGGTCCTCGAGTGTTGCTGATTACCGTAAGCTATAGTAATAGCTGATTGGTTGTTAGCATATATTTTTATAGGATTTTTGATAGGCTGGAAAACTTCGGTTATGAAGTTCTTGAGCCAAATGGCTTCTTTAGTGGCATGAGTCATAGCAATAAACTCTGCTTCGGTGGATGAAAGTGCCACGATCGTCTGCTTCTGACAGCTCCATGAGATACTCCCGGAGTCGATTTGAAACATGTAGGCGGATATGGAATGTCTATGGTCTTGTGAGGCCCAGTCAGCATCTGAGTATCCTACTAGACCGTCTCGACTCTTCCCTATGACTAGCTTCTTATCTTTCGTACCTTTCAAGTATTTAAATACTCTTTTAACTGCATTCCAATGAGCAATCCCCGGGTTCTCTAGAAACTGTGATAATAAGGAAACAGCGAATGAAATATCCGGACGGGTAGCTACTGCTGCCCACATGAGTGATCCAATCGCCTGCCGGTAGGGAACCTTTTCCATGTCTTTCTTTTCGGCTTCAGTGGACGGGCACTGTTCTTTAGACAGTTTATGAGTAGGATCTAATGGAGTTGTATGCATTTTGGCGTCTTGTAGGTTAAAACGGTCGAGAATTTTGTCAATATATGCTTCTTGGGAGAAGCTTATCGTTCTGGCTGATTTATCCCGTTCGATCTTCAGGTTAAGAAGCCAATGGATTTCTCCAAGATCTTTCATCTTAAAGATAGCTTCAAGATCTTCTTTGATGCCTCGCAATATAGTATCATCCGTAGCTGTAATAGTGAGATCGTCTACGGCGGCTCCAATAATGGCATAGTCGTTTGCCCTATGTCTATAGAATACTGCAGCATCTGAGACTGATTTTCTAAATCCTATAGAATAAAGGGCATTTGACAAACACTTATACCATTCCCTGCCCGATTGTTTGAGCCCGTATATGCATTTCTTCAGCAATAATACGTTTTCATGTTGTTCCTCAAAATATCCCGGCGGCTTACGCATATAGATAGGTTCCTCGAGTGGTGCATTAAGATACGCTACATCAACGTCCATTTGATGTATTGGCCAATCATTTCTAGCCGCTATAGCGCAAATAGTGCGTAATGATGTCATACGAACGACTGGTGCATAAGTCTCGTCGTAATTGACTCCAAAAGTTTGTGTGAAGCCTTGAGCAACAAGTCTTGACTTTGCACGAACTACATCACCCTTCTGATTGTGTTTCATAACATGGGTCCATTTGCTACCGACTATATTCACACCCGGAGGAGGTTTAGTGAGTTCCCAGGTGCCTTTGTCGATTTGCGATCGGATCTCTATATCCATGGCTGTCTTCCATGTAGAATTATTAAGGGCTTCATTAGTTGTCGCAGGTAATTGCAAATCATTTGATAGATAGGCAAAATCATCTTCTTCGGCACTAATTGATTCGGTGCTTATTGCTAGGTAGTCACATATATCCTTGTCGCTTCCGTTCTTTTGAATATAAAAATCAGAACTATGTGCGATATCGTTGAGTATATTATCCTCAACGTCTTCGCAAGCGAGGGTGGTTATATTAGTATGTGCAGCTTCTCCAGCTTGAGATTTATAGCCAGAGCTTGTTTTTGGAGCTCTTTCTTGTAGTAAGCATATTCTCTCACTTCTTCTGAGTGGAGGAGCTTCTTTAAGTCTGCTCACATCTGTCTGACTTG
>QLPI01027475.1:0-12754 GCA_003314275.1 Chroogomphus rutilus
GGAGAAGTGCTTCCCAGCAGAGATGGTGGATGAGGCACCCCTCCACCACCTGATGGTGATGATAACAACCCATCCGACAACAATGCTCTAGACAATAATACTTGTAAACTCAATGACAATGAGCTCATCAAAAGAGCACTCCTGTACATGGCACAACCCCAGCCCCCCAACTTGAACTCTTGTCAAGCTTTGGGTACTGACGGACTTCGGTACTGCCGAGGGGTGTTGTCGAGGGATCGGGCAGACTATGGCCAAGTCCTGCAGGCCAAGAGTAGTGGCATTGGCTTCAACGTACTCGTGTGTTGCGCCCTACTTGCCATGCGTGCCACTGGTTTTGCAACAGGCAGGTACTCGGGAGGATGCTGATGATGCCGGCCCAAGTCGAGGACTTTACAGAGGAGAAGAAGGTAGAAGGGCCTAAGCCTAGTCGATACCCAGAATGAGGAAATATCTACATGCATGTCCTACTTATATAGGTTAAGAAGTGACATGTGGAATAAGGAATGTAAGACAACAAGGTATGCAGAGCATGTGGTTATTGTCCACAACGGATAAAATTAGAATGAAGGGATGAAAAATGGGGTAAAACAATAAGGGATAAGATAATAGAGACATAGCCAAGGATAGGACAATAGGGAGTGGCCAAGTATAAAACAATGGAGTCGTGACCGAGGATAATACAAGGACAGGAGGTCCTGAGGGGAGACGGACTGAAGGGTGAAGACAAGGAGTGTGGATGGTGACGTGCCGAGCCAAGACTGGCATACCAAGTGTTATGCATGTGGTGTGGACACTTGGTCATGGATATAGGATGGTTGCTTGGTCAGCATTACCAAATAAACGGGTCTTGGTACGTGTACTTGACAAATCCCCTAGAAGTCACAATGTCACCCTTATAGTCACTAATAATCAAAGAAAAGAAATATTCCCATGGCTTGTAGTTTTGTGACTGGTCAAGTCACAAAATATGATTAGTATATGAGCCATGCTTCTGGGCTGACCTTTATGTAATAGTTATTATATAAGCCCAGGAATTTGTTGTACAAGTTGATCTGAGAACTTGACCCAGGAATTTGGTGTCATTTTCCATGTATTAAGTAATTGACACCTAATTATGGTTCCTTGTGGGTCCAAATAGAAATAGGCGAAAAATATATATGTTTTTGAGGTTTTTCCTTGGACTTGAGGAATTATTATTTAAGAGTTAATTACCATGAGTAATTCACTCTTAAATAGACATAGGAGCATTGATCTAAACCTCACTACTAGTATCTGCCAAGTCAATGCAACTCTTGGTGTGCTTAGAGGCCAACAGGTGGCAGACTAGTCTTTGGTTGCCATTGCTGAGTCCTCAGCATTGACATCTGAGGCATCAGTTGTGTCAAGTACCGTACCGAGACATGTCTATTCGGCATTGCTGACCGAGCAATCATCCTATATCCACGACCAAGTGCCCACGTCGCATGCATGACACTTGGTATGCCGGTTCCAGCTCGGCACATCCACCATCCACACTCTCTGTCCCCACCCCTCAGTCCGTCTCACCTTGGGACTTCCTGTCCTTGTACTATCCTCGGTTACAAGCCTTGTACTATCCTCGGTTACAAGCCTTGTACTATCCTCGGTTACAAGCCTTGTACTATCCTCGGTTACAAGCCTTGTACTATCCTCGGTTACAAGCCTTGTCTTATAGCCTGGCACCTCCTATTGTCCTATCTTTGGACACATTCTATTATCCTGTCTTTTATTGTGCTATCCCCGCTTTGCATTCCTTGTTCTAATTTTATTCATTGTAGACAATAACCACATGCTCTGCATACCTTGTTGTTCTACATTCCTTATTCCACATGTCGCTTCTTAACCTATATAAGTAGGACATGCATGTAGATATTTCCTCATTCTGGGTAGCGACTAGGCTTAGGCCCTTCTACCTTCTTCTCTTCTGTTAAGTCCTCGACTCGGGCCGGCATCATCAGCATCTGTCAAGTCCACGTACCGAGACCCATCCGCCGGCAGTGCCGACCGAGCAATCATCCTATATCCACGACCAAGTGCCCGCGCCGCATGCATAACACTTGGTGCACTGGTCTCAGCTCGGCACATCCGCCATTCACACTCCTCGGTCCGTTTCACCTCGGGACTTCCTGTCCTTGTATTATCCTCGGACACGACCCCATTGTTTTATACTCGGCCACTCCCTATTGTCCCATCTTGAATCACGTTCCTATTATCCTGTCTTTTATTGTTCTATCCCTGCTTTGCATTCCTTGTTCTAATTTTGTTCGTTGTGGACAATGACCACATGCTCTGGATATCTTGTTGTCCCACATTCCTTATTCCACATGTCACTTCTTAACCTATATAAGTAGGACATGCATGTACATACTTCCTCATTCTGGGTATTGACTAGGCTTAGGCCCTTCTACCTTCTTCTCTTCTGTTAAGTCCTCGACTCGGGCTGGCATCCTCAGCATCCCCCCGAGTATCTGTCTGTTGCAAATACAGTGGCACACACGGCAAGTAGGGCGCAACGCACGAGTATGTTGAAGCCAACGCCACTACTCTTGGCCTGCAGGACTTGGCCATAGTCCGCCCAACCTTTCGACAACACCCCTCGACAGTACCGAAGTCCGTCAGTACCCAACGCTTGACAGCATCCCCCCGAGTATCTGTCTGTTGCAAATACAGTGGCAGGCATGGCAAGTAGGGCGCAATGCACGAGTACGTTGAAGCCAATGCCACTACTCTTGGCCTGCAGGCCTTGGCCATAGTCTGCCCGATCCCTCGACGACACCCCTCGGCAGTACCAAAGTCCATCAGTACCCGAAGCTTGACAAGTTGCCTGTGAGAGGGAGTCAGGAGTGGTAGTCATGCAGGCTTTGGTTGCCTTGGGGCATTCCACAACTTTGTGATTACTGGTGGCACAGAAGAGACACAGGTTATTGTCCATGCATCTTTGTCATTCAGTTGGGAGAAGCTTGCTGTCTTTGCCAAGGGTCTTAGTGTACTCAGGTGGATTGAGCTGAGGTGTTTTCCCATCCTTGTTCTTAGACATGTCCTTGCTGCTGTTATTGTGGCTGTTATTTTGCTGGTGGTTGTCCAAGGTGGATCTATTGCCAGGCTTGTCTTATTTCATATCTCTCTTTGGCTCTTTACTGCCCTCTGCAGACTGTTCAGCCCTTATTTCCCAATACCTCATGTCGATCCTTTAAATACAATTTCGAAGTTTGTCAAGTGTATGGTGTTTGTCGAAGTGGATGAGGCCATCTTTGATGTGCTTCGGCAGTGCCATGTATGCCTTGTAGAGGAGAGCATTGTCATTGTAGTCGACAAAAGCCATGAGCCTGTAAAATTCCACAAAAAACCTAGTGGCTTTGTGGTTGTCCTGCATAGTTAGCTTTTCAAGGGCCATCTCAGCATCGGCTCTCTTGTCCCAAGACCCAAAATTGATCTGTAACTCATCGATACAAAGCTCCAAATTGCTGGTCCAGCGGGGTTCTGTATTGGGGTTACCCATCAGGTAGGGCTCAAAACATTCCAGAGTCATTCCTTTCAGATAAGAGACCATGTAGTTGACTTTTTGCCTATGTCAGGGAATGAGTTAGTGTCAAGCTTCAGTTACTGATGGACTTCGGTACTGCTGAGGGGTCGGGCAGACAATGGCCAAGTCCTGCAGGCCAAGTATAGTGGTGTTGGCTTCAATGTACTCATGTGTTATGCCCTACTTGCCGTGCATGCCACTGATTTGCAACAGACAGGTGCTTGGGAGGATGCTGGTGATGCCGGCCCGAGTCAAGGACTTAACAGAAGGGAAGAAGGTAGAAGGGCCTAAGCCTAGTTGATACCCAGAATGAGGAAATATGTACATGCATGTCCTACTTATATAGGTTAAGAAGTGACATGTGGAATAAGGAATGTAGAACAATAAGGTATGTAGAGCATGTGGTTATTGTCCACAACGAGTAAAATTAGAATGAAGGAATGTAAAACGGGGATAGAACAATGAAAGATAGAATAATAGGAATGTGGCCAAGGATAGGACAATAGGAAGTGCCCGACTATAAAACAAGGCTGTGACCGAGGATAGAACAAGGACAGGAGGTCTTGAGGTGAGACAGACAGAGGGGTGAGGAGTAGGCGTATGGGTGGTGGATGTGCCGAGATGAGACCGATGTACCAAGTGATATGCATGTGGCATGGACACTTGGACGTGGACATAGGATGGTTGCTTGGTTGGCACTGCCGAAATAACAGGACTTGGTATGTGTACTTGACAGTATCCCCCCCTTAGCGGCTGAACCCATGAAGCTGGAAATTAAATGTTAGAGTTTGGGACATGTAAACGTAATGGCATGGGGTGATTGGGGAGTTCCTAGATTTCCCATCAACATATCCACATCATCCCAACTCATCAGCCCACAACAGATGGATGCCAAGAACCACAATGCCAAGTGGGGGCCCGGAGGGACACAGATCACCCATAAGCGTAGCCGGGAAGCGGCAGAGCATACAGGGTAGAAATTACAACAAGCCGCCAATGGTACAGATGGGGTGGGGGAGGGTGATGTCTCGGTAGGGGCAGTTGAAATGAAATTCAACGAGACAGTTACCATGGGGAGACTGATAGCGGCGAGTTGGATGGCCAAGGACTATTCGGAGGATGGTCTGGAGACCGAAGATCAAGGGGCCGGAGCAGCTGGGTGGACAGAAATCCCCGCATCCTTGGGAGTCCTGAAGGCTCCAGGGTGGAAGAGTGGTAGGAGTGCGGAGGCAGGGCCCAGCAAGGGGCCGAGTATGAGAGGATGGGGAGGAGGTGCGCAGGTGAGTGGTAGCATGATTTTTATTCCTGCATTATTGACATGTTTCTTCTAGCTTAAAAACAAGTCGATCCGGGACAAGATCTGCCCAGTGGTTCGGGACCCAGAAGAGGGTGCAGAGGTGACCGAACCGGAGAGTGGGGATGCTGATGCAGAGGTAGAACCTCCAAATAAGAGGCCGAAGCAGGCCTGTACCCAGAAGTGGAGCAGGAGTGCTACCGCGGAGGTACCACTGGCTGGGGCATCAGAATGGAAGTGGACTAGGAAGATGGGAAAGATGGAGAGGACAGAGGAAATGTTTGGGGAACTCATCAAGAGGATGCACTGGATGGAGAACACAATGTTGCTCCTCCTTGAGAGGGGTTCGGGTTTCTTGGATCCTCAACTACTGGAGCAGTTGAGGAATACATTGCAAGATGGGGAGGGGAAGGAAGAGCAGGGGGAAGATGAAGAAAATGATGTTGAAGTAAACTAAAAAAAATAGATTTTATTTTATTTTATTATTATTATTATTATTTTTGAGTGAAAGGAATAAAAGGAAAAAAAAGAACAAGTCGAAGGTGCCGAGTTTGGTTGTGGTATTTGAAGGGAGAAGAGGGTGACAGATGGATTGAGAGGGATATAATGTCAGAAATAGAGTGTCAGGATGTTTGTGGAGGGAGTAGAGGTTGATGGTGAAATGAGGGGACATATTTGGGAGTGAGAGTGGTCGTAAGATCGTGAGTGGAGTGTTGGGATGATGTAGGGGTGGGACTGAGGGAACAGAGGAAGTGAAGAATGGGACAGAGAGTGATGAATGGAGGGGTTTTTCGGGGGAGGGATGTCTTCAGGAGGGGAGTTTGTGCAGTTTGAAAGGTTTCTAGCTGGTTGCCACCCCCCCTTTTTAGGTAGACATCCCATTGTCTACTAAAGGTGTCGGCCTTTAGCCAAGAAGAATGGAGAAGGGTCGTAAAGGCATATGATGTGCATATACGGAGTGAATAAATGGGAACGGATGGGGATGGACAGAAGAGACCTTGGCCGAATGTGCCGAATGACAATGCTAACCGAGAGGTCCCAGCCAAAAACTTGCCAGCCATTCTGGTATACAAGCATGCACAAGGCAGTTGCATTGACTAGGGCTATTGGCAAAGCTTCTAGCGATGGAACAGGATCCTGGGTGAGGCTTTTGGAACAGTGGCAAATGCCACCTGGACCAAGGCCATTGGGATACACCTAAAAACACTAGTGGCTTAATGGATTATAATACTGCCCAATACCCTGTTAATCAATGGATTAAAGCGGGTGAGCAAGTTGTGCCCAAATATTGCCGACCAATGGATCTAGTGACATGAAAGATGGATGGGTGGACTGAAGTCATCTGGATGAAAAATCTAGTGAACATGTCTGTGCTGTCAGCAAGCAGTACTAGATTGAGAAAGGTTCGAAGACGGATCGTAATCATAAGGAATATTTCAAATAGTCTGTGACCTGAGACTGATTAAGCATGCTGGACAGAGTGCCAAGGGTGGGGCATTGCCTCCTGGTCAGCCGGAAAAACTGAAGTTCTTCTGAACTGGGTGGTTTCTGAATCTTTACTGGTATTGGGTTGAAAATGCTGGCATGGATCTGTCTTGTTGGACACCCTCCTGAGAGTAAGACAATCTGGTGAAGCTATGAGCAGATCCTGATTCAAAACAGTTAGAAAGGGTTACCAGGAAACCTGGTTCTGAATAACAAGATAGAAGGATCATTAAAAAAAGGTGTCTGGTAAGACCATATTTGTAAGGCACGGAAAGTAGTGTGATTCTGGGTATACTATCAAGCTTCAGTTACTGACGGACTTCGGGACTGCTGAGGGGTCGGGCAGACAATGGTCAAGTCCTGCAGGCCAAGTGTAGTGGTGTTGGCTTCAATGTACTCGTGCATTACACCCTATTTGACATGCATGCCACTGATTTGCAACAGACAGGTGCTCGGGAGGATGCTGGTGATGCCGGCCCGAGTCAAGGACTTAACAGAAGGGAAGAAGGTAGAAGGGCCTAAGCCTAGTCGATACCCAGAATGAGGAAATATGTACATGCATGTCCTACTTATATAGGTTAAGAAGTGACATGTGGAATAAGGAATGTGGAACAATAAGGTATGTAGAGCATGTGGTTATTGTCCACAATGAGTAAAATTAGAATGAAGGAATGTAAAACGGGGATAGAACAATGAAGGATAGAATAATAGGAATGTGGCCAAGGATAGGACAATAGGAAGTGCCTGACTATAAAACAAGGGCTGTGACCGAGGATAGAACAAGGACAGGAAGTCCCAAGGTGAGATGGACCGAGGGGTGAGGAGTAGGCATGTGGGTGGTGGATGTGCCGAGACGAGACCAATGTACCAAGTGATATGCATGCGGCGTGGACACTTGGACGTGGACATAGGATGGTTGCTTGGTCGGCACTGCTGAAATAATAGGACTTGGTACGTGTACTTGACAGTTAGGCTGGGTGTGGAAATTCATTCTGCAAAGGAAGATGAAACCCTTTAACTTCTTTGAGTCAGTCCCATCAAAGGGTTCTGGTTCTCGAATTCTGGTGGCTTGACCGTCTTGTCGGTGATTCTGGGCAGTTCTGCTGAGTTCAAGAATGGAATTCAAAAGGTCATTATTATTGGCCGGGTTTAGAGGGGCCCTGGCCCTAGGAGGTGGCCTGGCTTGCAGAGCCTGCCTGGCCTGTGGGACTGGTCCGGCCCAGGGGGCCTGCCTGGCCTGTGGCAGTACAGCTAGGGAAATGCACGGGTCAGGCCAACCCGCACGGGTCACCGGGTTGGGTGTCCTTGGGTGTGGGTGTGAGTCAAGCCATGAGCACCCGTGACCTGGGCCCAACCCGGGGCGTCAACTCCGACATGAACGCAACTTACATATATGCACATGCGCCGACACAAACACGATCCGCCAAACGTGACGAAATTGCCATACACGCATGCGACACCACGAACGCAACGAATGTGCCATATGCGTCGTATGCGCCGCATGCACCATACGTGCTGTATGCGCTGCACATGCCGTACGCACCGTATGCGCTGTACATGTCGTACGTATCATACGTGCCATACACGTCGTATGCACCGTACACGTCGTACGTGTCGTATGCGCCATACCTGCCATATGCGTCGTATGCGCTGTATGCGCCATATGCATCGTACATGCCATAAACATCGTACCTGCCATACACGTCGTACGTGCCATATGCGCCGTACGCGCCACACGCATGCGGGTGCGGCGCGCACCCGACACCCGTCGACCCATGGGAAAAAACCCATGGGTTGACGGGTTTGGGTTTCCCATGGGTCTGTGCGGGTCACCCACATTTGACCCATGGGTGACCCGTGCCGTTCCCTAAGTACAGCCATAGATGGAGGGGGTGTGGCCATGGGTTGCAGAGGTGCAGCCACAGCTGATGGGGTGCAACCATGGGTTGAGGGGGTGCAGCTACTGGAGTGTAAGGAGGTTCAGGTGTGTTTGCCTGCCAGTGGTGCTGGTGCTGAGGCTGTTCCTTGGTTTTGGCATCTGCATCATAGTGTACCAAACCAGGTTCGTCCTCTGCCAGATGGGGTTCTTTATCGTCATTCTTGTAGTCTGCATATTTGATGTCATCGTCGATTACCTCTTCGATGCATGGTCCTTGCTTTAAGGGGGAGGCAAGGTGCCACAGTTCGACTGCTGGCGAGGTATAACCAATGAGAAGGGACAGGGTACTGGAGGCTTCACACTTCCTTCGTTAATTTACTGTGGGGGTGAGCCAATTGTCATCCATGCGGGCTATTGATCTAGTACATGGGGGCATAATTGTAAGAACTAAGGTGGCACAGAAAGCAGTGTCACTCTGAATATACTGTTATGACTCGGTAAAGCTGAGGAGTCAGTCAAGTCCTGCAGACCATTTGGGGTGGCTAGGCTTCAATGTGCTTGTGCATTATGCCCTGCTGTTTCATGCGTGCAACTGATTTGGACAGTGGAGAGGGCTGTGAAGGTGCTGAGAGTGTCAGCTTGAGCGAAGGACTTTAGACAGGAGAAGGGCAGACAAGGGGATGGAAACCAAGTTGATATTCAGAGTGAGGAACTATCTACATACATCCACTACTTATATAGGTTAAGAAGCAAGGTGTGGAACAGGGTGGAATAAGGAATGGAGAACAATAAGGTATGAAAAATCATGTGGAGGCATTGTCCACAGTGATCAAGAATAGAATAAGGAATGTAGGTGAGAATATAATAATGAAATATGGCTGAAAATAAAATAATGAGGGAGTGGGTGAGAATAGAACAATAGAGGATGGCCGAAGATAAAACAATAGGGCTGTGACTGGTTTAATAAATGAATAGTAAATGTTCCAAGGGAGAATGGATAAGGGAATGGACAGGGAATGAGAGAATAGTAGGGGGTGGAGGGGATAGGGTGACAGGAGTGGTCCAGATGATCTACCAGATGTACCAAGCCAAAACCATGTGATAGTGAGGGATGATATGGGTAAGGGTTAGTCAGTTGGTATTACCAAGTGAACCAGAGCTTAATATCGTGGACTTGACACAGGGAAAACAAGAAGGCATAAGCCAAGTCAATATTCATAATGGACAACTATCTACCTACATGTGATAGTTATATAAGTTAAGAAGCAAGATGTGGAATCAGGGTGGCATAAGACATGGAGAAGAACAATAAGGTATGAAGAGCATGTGGAGGTATTGTCCACAATGATCAAAAATAGAACAAAGAAATGTAAATGAGAATAGAACAATGAAATATGGCCGAGAATAAAACAATAGAAGTTTGGGTGAAAATAGAACAATAGAAAATGACTGAATATAAAACAATAGCATCATGGCTGAGGATAAAATAATAATAAATGTCCCAAGGTGAAATGGGCCAAGAAATAAAGAATAGATGGGGTGGAGATAATAGATAATGAATGAGGGAAGAGTGGATGATGGATAGGAGTGGATGATGGATAGGATGGGTGGATGTGGATGAAGAATGTGCCAAGCTGAGACCAACATACTTGGTGACTTGTATGTGATTTGGTCACTTGTGTGTGGAATTAGACTGATTGTTTGGTCAGCATTACTGACTGAACCGATGCTCATTATGTATACTTGACAGGCTTACACATTCCTGTCTTCCCTCCTCCTATCTGAAGTCCCCTACTCAGGCCAACACTGTTAGCAGTCTCCCAAGTTTCCCTTCTGTCCCAAATTAGTGGCACGCATGGAAAGTAGGGTGTAACACACGGGTATGTTGAAGCCAAGCCACCCGGTAGCGATTATAAAAAATAAAGTGATCTTTTCTTTAATTATCATTATAAATGGCTGGATTCCGATAACACCCTTCTTATCTTCTATAATCTGCATATGATTTTTTTATGAATTTAATGGATTTCACACTAATATAAAGTAACTGATTCATCTACCTCCTTTAAGCTATACATCTTGCTCCATTATTATTCTTTTGGCTAAACACTTTCGTTAAAACTTTTTTTTTTATAAAAACACACAAGCCTCCTTTAGCTGGTCTGCAGGACTTGGCTGATTCCTGCCAGCATTGTGAAGTGAGCACTATTACAATAGTTCTCAGCCCACACATCATCAGCATTCTCAGTACCTGATAGAAGTTAGTGGATCTCTGACATCCTGGAGGTCATCCTCCAAGGGCAGGAGAGGATGATGAGAGTACTCCTCCACTTGGTAGAAGGAGTAGAGTACATGGGGCATGCTGTGGTGATTGTGGGTGAGGACATGTGCCAGGGTTTGGGCAGTTTAGGGGTTCAAAGATCTAGAGGAGGATCAACTGGATAGTGATAGGGAAGAAAAAGATAAGGAAGAAAAAGACAAGGAAGAGGGAAAGGGAGAGAAGGGGAAGGAGGATGATAATATAGAGGAAGATAATGTAAATGAGACTCTGAATAGTCTTTACTAATAAATAATAATAGTTTTTATTTATTTATTTATTAAGTTTTTGGTTGAGACCAAGAAAGCCAAACTAAGAGAAATAAGAAAAAGAAGAAAAAGAAAAGACATAAGAGACAAAAAGACAAGTGAGGTGTGCCAGGATATTTGTGAATTTTGGTGTGATAAATAGGAAAAAAAATAGAGAGGAAAAGATGGACTGAGAGAGAATTTAGAGAGAAGGAAGGTGAAAAGAGGTATTGCAGATGGGTGTAATTGTAAGGTCAGGAATAGAGGGTTGGGAGGTTGAAAAGAGGGGAATTCAGGATGGAGATAAGGTCAAAAATGGAGAGCTGAGAAGATGTATGGTCAGGATGGAGATGTGTTTGGGATGTATTTGGGATGGAGAGTGGAGGGAATATATTTAGAAGGGTTTCTGGCTAGTCTCCACCCCCCGATTTAGGTAGACATTCCACCATCTAGTTGACTGGTTGGCTTTATGCCAAGCTTGGCAGAAATTAAAAAAGTGGTGGGGTCAAGTATGCAGGTGGTTGGGTTTGAGAACATGAATGTAAGGTGGGTCATATGGGTCATAGAGTGGCCTAGGGGAGGGGGGGTCATTCAGCATATAGATATGCTAGGAGTTTATAATAAAAGTTGTGAAGGAAAGGTATTGGGGGTATAAGGGGTTTACAGTGCTGCCTTGTGTCAGGCACCAAGAATCCCAATAATGTGTGGGCTGAGCACTATTGTAATAATGCTGACTTCATGATGCTAGCAGGAATTGGCCAAGTCCTGTAGACAAATTGGGGTGGCTTGGCTTTAATGTACTTGTGTGCTGCACCCTACTTTCTATGCATGCTACTAATTTGAGACAGAAGGAAAACTTGGGAGAGTGCCAAGAGTGTCGGCCCAAGTAGGGGACTTGTAAAGCCCACAATACCATGCTCTGATTTACTCGGCAGTACCGACCGACTGACCCTTACCCATATCAACCCTTACCAGTGTGTGGCCTCGGCTCGGTACATTCAGTTCATCATTTGGTTCATTATCCCTATCCAACCCTCTTATTCTTTATTATTCCTTTATTCTCTGTCTTTCCCCTTGCCCATTTACCCTTGGGACACTCACTACTCATTGTCACTCGGCAGTGGCACTATTGTTTTATGTTCAGCCACTCTCTATTGTTTTATGTTTGGCCACTCCCATTGTTCTATTCTCACTCACTCTTTTGTCTGCGGCCATACTTCATTGTTCTATTGTTGTCCACATTCCTTGTTCTATTCTTGATCATTGTGGACAATACCTCCACATGATTCTTCATACCTTATTGTTCTCCATTCCTTGTGCCACTCTGTTCCACATCTCACTTATTAGCCTATATAAGTAGCCAATGTATGTAGATGGTTCTTTGTTCTGGAAATCAACTAGGTTTACGCCTTCTTGTCCTCCCTCCCCCTGTCCCAAGTCCTTTACCTGGGCCGACACTCTTGGCACTCTCCCGGGAATCCCTCTGTCCCAAATCGGTGGCACGCATGGGAAGTAGGGCGCAACGCATGAGCACGTTGAAGCCATGCCACTACTTCTAGCCTGCAGGACTTGGCCTTTACCCGTCCGACCCCTTCGGCTTTCCCGAGGCCTGTCAATATGTCCGGTGCCTGACAGTATTTCCAGAACCACACTACTTCCCATGCCATACTCCCTATGGTTATGCCCTTACGAAATCACAGCAGCAAGTACATCAATACTGCTACGTCCTTCTATACTCTTCAGTTTAATTCCTTCTGCCATCTGAATAAGTTGGAACCGGGTTCCTCAACATTTTCAGTTTTTCATGCCAACCTGGCGGCAATGCCCCATCCTTGGCATTCTATTCGATTTTCCATCTGGGACAATCTCTGTCCACCATCCAGGACAATCTCTGTCCACCATCCGTCTGTCATGTACTAGATCCATCTGTTGGCAATATTCGGTCACAACTCGCTCACCCACTATAATCTGTTGATTAACAGGGTATTGGGCA
>QLPI01027498.1:0-14955 GCA_003314275.1 Chroogomphus rutilus
ATTCCCCCTGCTTAGCTCGCCTCCGAGATATACCTCGGGGCTGTAAGAGGGTTGCCCTTACACGGACAGTAGAAAATACAAGGAGTAATTACATGTATATAACCCCCAGTCAACTGGACTATTTGCCAGTACGAATATTGACTTAATTTGTGTCCTAGTTTCTGACCTAGTTCTGGCTCACTTCTGACTCAGTTCTTTGCATGTTTCCAACTTTCCAAAATTAGGGACAGAAGATTGAGGAGGGTGAAACACATAAGTTGAAGCCAAGTCCCTCTGACTTCGAACACTTGAATGACTAGTCGTACAAGTCTAGCACTGCAACCAACCAACATCCTAAGTCCTGATACTTCATCATCCACTTTTCATCCCTTCTGTTTCCTCATCCTTGACCCTACAACCCCTGACCCCCTACATCTTTGGAACCATGTTTCCCCCATAGAACCCTTCATAAATCTACAGAATTCTTCTGGTATTGATATTTCTAAGTGCCTGACATATGGATTTAACATAGGGGAAAACTTCACAGGATCAAATATGAAAATAGAATATAATTGAAATTAAATTGAGTAAAAATAGAACATTCCAATGTATCTCCTTCCTAACATGCCCAAATGAGGTGAGTGTCAAGCGTCGGATACTGATGGACTTCGGTACTGCCGAGGGGTGTTGGCGAAAAGGTCGGGCAGACTGTGGCCAAGTCCTGCAGGCCAAGAGTAGTGGCGTTGGCTTCAACCTGCTTGTGCGTGCCACTGTATTTGCCACAGACAGGTACTCGAGGGGATGCTAATGATGCCGGCTCGAGTCAAGGACTTAACAGAAGAGAAGAAGGTAGAAGGGCCTAAGCCTAGTCGATACCCAGAATGAGGAAGTATGTACATGCATGTCCTACTTATATAGGTTAAGAAGCGACATGTGGAATAAGGAATGTGGGACAACAAGGTATGCAGAGTATGTGGTTATTGTCCACAACGAACAAAATTAGAACAAGGAATGCAAAGCGGGGATAGAACAATAAAAGACAGGATAATAGGATCGTGATTCAAGATGGGACAATAGGGAGTGGCCGAGTATAAAACAATGGGGGTGTGTCCGAGGATAATACAAGGACAGGAAGTCCTGAGGTGAAACGGACCAAGGAGTGTGGATGGCGGATGTGCCGAGCTGGGACCGGCACACCAAGTGTTATGCATGTGACGCGGGCACTTGGTCGTGGATATAGGATGATTGCTCGGTCGGCACTGCTGGCAGATGGGTCTCGGTACGTGGACTTGACAGTGAGATGGCCCTTGGGGCTAGATATGGGGCCAGGTAGACAGCACCATGCAAACTGTGCTCCTAAATTCACAAAAATATTTGTGTATGTTTCTTATGGTGTATTGAAACTCAGTGTAGAGTTGTGTCTTGATTGGATTGGGGGAGATACTGGGCTTTTAGTGCAGGAAATATGTATAAAGTGATCCAATAATGCTTAGTTCTAACAGATTCACCCCATCTGGAGATTCTCCTGGATGAATACATCTACCTCAGCTTGTTCAAATGGGGACATCAGGTACACCTTGCAGTTCATGGGGCTTGAGCCAGGTTCCAGCTCTACCATGTGATCCCAGATCTTTTGAGCTGGGAGCTTTTCCAAGGACTCTTTTGTGAACACACTTTCAAATTCTTGGAGGTAACCAGAGATCTTGATGTCAACTTGCATATTTCCATAGTAGGCCTCACCCAATCTTTTAGATGTCATCTGGGTGACCTGAATCTTCTCTGGGTCTAGCAGTAGCATTATGCACAACAGCTTATCTCCCTGTTCCAACTCATCCTAAATTTCTCCTTTCTTGGTCAGGCCGCCATTCTCTCTCTCATCCTGCTCACCCTGCTCGGTCAATGAACTGCCCCATGGGTCCACAGTCTATGAGGGCTGGCCCTGATTTGACTTAAGCCATGTCAGTGGTCTGGATCTCTACTTTGATGATGAGAGATTTGGGAGTTAGAGTGGTGGCTATCACATATCTCTTGGGAACCCTCTTATCCCATTGTTTGGACCAGGTTCGAGCCTTTTGGGATAGAGGTCCTTTTTGAGTGTGTCTTTCTTTCTTTGTTTGGTCTGGGGGGTCAGAATGGGGGTTGTTTCATTCTTAGGCTCCAGTATATAAAACCAATTATATACAGGCAGTAGGGGCACACAATTCACCCATTGTTGGTTTCAAAACCCTCTATTCCTTTACTCTCTGCCTTCACATCTCCTTCATCCTCAGCTTCTACCTGCATCTCAGCAGATGGCATCTCAGACACATCTGCCAATACAAGCAGCTTATGCAGCAGCTATAGCTTTTCTTCTGTGCTTATAGTCTTAATGTCAAAGGCCTGCAGGCATTTCCAAGCATAGTGTCCTGTTTCTTTACACCAGTTACAGGTCTAAGGCAAGCCATCTCTGAACTGAGCTAAGTCTACCTCCATAGGGGTGGGCCCTTCCTTTAGAGCCAAGGTGGTTGTTGGTGTGGGCCAAGGCATGCAAAAGTTGCCATTCACCACTCCTGCTTGCTTGGGGAAATTGGAGGTCACTTTGGGAGATATTGCAGGGGGTCAAGGGGTCATTCAAACATGGGTTTAGTTGGTTTCTACAAAGGCTTTATGTGCCTCTCAGTTGTGGGCCACCTTTCCAGCTGCTTCATACCATCCCTTGGGATTGTTGAAATCATATGTCCCATCTCCCAGCAACACCACTCTGGACTGGATTCCAGGTTCCAAGCCCTTCCTGAATTTGATCATGATTATCTTGTAATTATGATATTTCCAGATCTTCAAGCCATCACCAACTGAGCCACTATGACCACCCACCTCCTCCCTTTGTCATGAACACTAGGCTCCTAGTTAAACAATGGGGCATCTATCCTAAAGAGGCGGAAAGCAACTGACAACTATACTAGTGTTATCAATAGCCCAAAGAGCAACTAGCAACAAACCCCTCTGAAAAAAAAACACCCACATTCTGAACATGGACAACCAGAAGGAGAAGCAACAATCCAACTCCAGACACTCTGGATGTAACAGAATTTCCAAAAATAACCAACCTCATCAAGAACTCTGAAAGGTCTGCACCCCCTAGACCCACCTCAGTTCTCAGAAACCAATGACTGTTATGGCCCATGCCGCCAATAAACCCACATTAGTCTCCACAACTACCAGCACCATTTCCAAGACCTTTCCGACCATTCAAAGCCTGAATAACCACCTTCTGAAGTCCGATGTATCAATCCGAGGTTCTGCGTCCCCGAACCTCCGAAGATTCCGAAGCTAAAGTTCCGCTCCTTTGATAAATGACCCACAGGATCATTGTGTACCTCACTCCCTTGTTCTTCATTCTGTATTGCCCCTTGTACTCTCTTCCCCCCCTTGTCTTTACTTGGCAAAAGTTAGTACAAGACTAGATACATGTATATAAGTCACCAGTCAACTGGACTATTCGTCAGTATGAATATTGACTTAATTCTGCATCGAAGTTTCCGATTCAGTTCTGGTAAACTTTCCAACTTTCCAAAATTAGGGACAGACGATTGAGGAGGGCGCAACACATAAGTTGAAGCCAAGTCCCTGCGACCTCAAACCACTCAAACCACCCTATACCGTGAACAGTCCTAGACCCCCCAGTGCTTCCCATCTTTCTGCCCCCATTCCGATTCTGATCGTGAATCCATGACCTTTAGTCCTTCTGCCTCCAGAGTACAAACCTCCCCTCAGAAATTATTTGAAACCTCCAGAAACCCTTCTGGAAGCCTCTAGCTAAGCGCTGACATATGGATTTAACAATGACCCTGGAAATGAGACATTCCATCTTTCACACAAGTACCATTACACAACTAAGACATTTTTGACTGCCCTTAAGCCTGTGCAGGCTGAGCTGTATTTAAACCAAGTAATCATTCCCTAATCACTCAACACTATCCTATGGAATCTCCAGAGTCTGGCCCAGAGTCATAAGGATCCTCTTCATTGAACAAACTTGCCACCTCCTTCTCTTTCTTACTTGGCCCTAGTAGTGGATCCATTATCTTGACAGACTTACTGTATCTGCCCTGGGAGTCCAATCCTCCCATTCTGACCCATATGCCCTGGACATCTGACTCCTTTCCTGGATAGCATCATCCTCCCAGTGCTGCTCTCCTCCTTCTCATTCTGCTGCTCCTCCTTTTTTCAGAGCTCCTCCAGGAGCATACACTCCAAAACCATCCTCTCCTCCTTGGATATCCTCCTCTTTTCTCCACTCCTCTGTGACCCTCTCCTCCTCTACTTTCTGCTCCTCCTCCTCCCTTTGCTCTTCTGCCATTTTTTGCTCCTCCACCACCTTCTGCTCCTTTTCCACCTTTCAAGCCTCCTCCTCCTTCTTCTCCCCCTCTTCCCTCATCTGCCATATATGCTCTGTGAGCTCCACTTCAATAGCCTGGATCTTCTCTGTGTATTCAAATTGAGGTCTTGTTCAATGCTTGACATTGGAGAGAAAGGAGGACTCCCTGAGGAGGATAAGGGCCCACCCTTTTTATAGGCCATGGACCATAGGGTCTCCTTAAATTCCTATTCAATGCCTAGAACACCTTAAAATTCCCACACCTGGTCTGGCTTTAATCACCACAATAATAGATGCTAGACCTTGAGGGCTCAGTCCTGATAGGGGGGTTGTTATGGTCCATGCCCCTAAATCGATCTAACTCACAACCATGCTATTTCCCCACCCAATTCCAACAATTGTCTGGCTGCACTATTGAGAAACTGATCCCCCACCCACCCATTGGTGAACCCATAGTCTATTAGAAACCACTATGCCAACATGCCCAACTATTCAAACCAGCCCCATTCAGTCTAACTCTAACTTGTTTGCCTTTTCAGCCATATGCTCATCAGCCTTCAAATTTAGTATTCATCTTGGCATCACATGTAACTTTCAATATGTTTGACTTATTATGTCTATCCCCCATATGCTCGGACATCCATCTTTGCCTTTTATCACTTTCAATATTTCCTTTTATGCCCCACTCCACTTTCCTTATTGTATTTGCATTATGTAATTTCTATTCTCTGATATCTGATCTGCTACTATGTTCCTTATAAGATAACTACATTGGGAATCAGGGCGATACATCACCCCTCAATGTTACAGAGAAGATCAAGATTGGGATATAGTATTCTGTTCTCACACTTTTGATCTTTGGACTTTCTTATCTATTATAGGAATTTAGTCGACTCCATGGAGATTTGCAAGTAGTATAAGATCTTGTATATTTAGTAGTCTGCTTTTCAGTCAGAAAATCAACTAAGATTTTAACTCAGCTTCCTCTGTTCATTTCTTTCTTTATTTCTGCTCTTACTATTACTTCACCCTATATAAAATTAGGGTCCAGTACAGTCCCATGGGTGCAACATACAAGTTGAAGCCAAACCCTATTCAGAACCTCATCATTGCTTTACCTTTAGGAGATATTACTTGTTGTGACGAAATAATATTGAGTGGCATTGTACAAATTTCCTACACTAAAACTGTAATATCTCCCCCAATCACTCCCAGATCAAGGTGCAACTTTGCACCACAGTTATACATATCATGAAGAACCTATACGAATATTTACAGGAATTTAGGAAAAGATTTTGTGTAACTCTATGTACCCGGCCCCATACCTAGCTAGCCCCATGGTCCAGAACAGCAGAGAATGAATGAAATACGGAAGGGGAAGAAGGGAAACAAATAGGAGGACACACAGGGGATATAGGGGAATGCACTCACATGCAGAGGAACGAGAAATAGTGAAACCAGGGCGCATATATGCAGCCACCGAGGACAGCTGACAGAAAGACAGGAGGGGAGGCCATGGGACATGGCTCAGGAAGGAGATATTTGTTGCGCACAAGAAGGGAACAAAGGGAGAAGCATTTCTATTCAATTGGCACCACTGACAGGTGTCATTTCTCTATAAAGATCTTATCGGGGCAGCCCACAATGGGCTGGCCCTGCATATGCTCCACAATTCCCATTAACTACAGATCATAGTTACATCACGGGATACATTTGTATAAAGCTACTGTAGTTACAAGGAATTAACAGAGACGAAAACAATACTTTTATCCCCCATCACTATCCACTAGGTTATACTTGAAACTCATCACTCGCACTGAACCAAAGGTTCAGCGCCGAGTACACACCTACACATTTAGGACTCAATCCCATGATACTCGTCGTACCAATATCCGGAACCACAGTTGGGTTTATAACCTCATATATTATATTAAACCACTACACATTACACTTGACTTGCAAGAGAAGTACAAATCTCCAAAGCGGTGCTTTGGCGCCCAGACCAGTTCCCCGGAACGGCACCTAAGTGGAGGTGAAACCCGGGACTTAGTCTAGGATAGATCACCAATAGCACAAGAGTTTCTATAGCAATAAATAGAATAAAAATCATATTAAAATCCAGGGACTCATTATCCTATTTGTAGTGTCGACTCTCCGATATTCTAGTGTGGGAAACTCCATAGAAACCTAGTTTACCACTCCAAACAACATTACTTTGAATTACAACTACATCATTTTCTATATCATAACAGTATTTTCTGACTGCTACACCTGACCCATTTTACATATCACATTTTGTATATCATGACAATTATGAACACTGTCAAGCATGGGAAGTGCTGAGGTGCATGGGCCAAGTACTAATTCAAAGGCACTGACTTTACATTGCTGGTAGGAGTATTGGCCAAGTCCAGAAGATCAAACAGGAGTGGCTGGCTTCAACATACTCATGTGTTGTACCCTACTTTCCATGTGTGCCACTGACTTCAAAGAGCTCGGTAGGATGCTGAGGGTGTTGTCCCAAGTAGGACTTCAGACAGGAGGAAATAGGGATGCAAAGATATATGCCATGTTGATATTCAGAATGAAGAATTATGTTAAGTCCGCGTGTCAGGCGCTTAGCTAGTACTTCTGGAAGGGCTATCCGGGTTAGCCTAAAGGTCCGTAATGGGGCCAAAGACCGAGAACAGAAGTCGGACGGACTATGGACGGAGACGGGAGCACTGGGAGCTTAGGGTCGGTCGCGGATTGGTTCAATCTGGTCACTGAGGTGTTCGAGGTCGAAGGGACTTGGCTTTAACTTATGTGTTGCACCCTCCTCGATCTTCTGTCCCTAATTTCGGAAAGGAGATGGGAGTTTACCGGAAATGAATCAGAAACTAGGGGGTAGACTAAGTTGATATTCGTACTGGCGAACAGTCCAGTCGACTGGGAGACTATAAACATGCGACTATCCTTGTACTATCTTTGCTGGTCATAAAACAAGGAGAAAGGGAGTACAAGGGGTCAATATAAAAAGAAGAACAAGGAGTGAGGTACGCGATGATCCTGCGCGTCGTTTATCAGAGGAGCAGAACCTTGACTTTGGAATCTTTGGAGGTTCGGAAACACAGAACCTTGGAATGATGTATCGGACATCTGGAAATCGGTTATTCAGTCTTTGAGCGATCAGAAAGGTCCCGGAAATGGTGCGGGTGGTTGTGGGGGCTGGTATGGGTTTATTGAGAGTACGGGCCATAACAAATTATCTACATCTATATGCTACTTATATAGGTTAAGAACTGAAGGTGAAAGATGTGGAACAGGGTAACACAAGGTATGCAAAAGGGGATAAGGTAAGGAAAGCATGTGGAAGCATAATAGGACAATGGACATAACCAAAAATAGAACAATAGAGTATAACCAAGCATAAAACAATAATAATGTGATCAAAAATAAGACAATAGAATATAACCAAACATAAAATAATAGGTTCATGACCGAATTAAAACAATAGAATATCCTGAGGTAAAATAGAATGGGGCATAGAAGAATAAGCAGGGTGGGAATAATAGATGATAAATAAAGAAAAAAATGTGAATGATGAATGTACTGAGCTGAGACTGATGTACTAAGTGACTTGTGATGACTTAGTCACCTGTGTGTGGAATTAGACATTTACTGTTTGGTCAGTATGACTGAGTGAACCAATGCTTGGTAACATGCACTTAACAAACACTCAATCCACCATTTGTAACCAAGCCTTTATCATGGAAGTCCTGAATCAGTTGCAGGAAATTTCTGACCTTTGATGTCTGTCAGAGTAACCTAAGCTGCAGGACCATTGGGAAGAAACCCTCCTCCCAAACCTCCTGACAATGATAATGAAGACCACAATGACAATAATGATATAGAAGACACAGATTCCACTATCAACTTAGGTGCTAACACCAATAAGATTGTCAAAAAAACTAGTTGAGCAATTAGCCTGACCACCCCTTATGAACAACAATCCTGGCCATTGTGCCAAGATTCATAAGCCTGAGGTACTGTATATGACAGCACAGACCAAGCTAAACTTTGCACATTCTTCCTTCATTGAATGCTAACTATGTCCACGTGCAATTGACCAAGCCATATGCAATTCACTTGGTATGTTGGTCTCGGCTCGGCACATCTACCATCCACATCCCTCATTCTCATCTCTCATCCACTCCTTCTTCATTCATTATCCATTAACTGCACCCCATCCACTCCTTATTCCTGGGCTCATTCTACTTTTGGATATTTTGTCAGTGTTTTATCCTTGGCCATGACCCTATTGTTATATATTCAGTCACCTTTTCTTGGCCATATTTCTTTTATCCTATTGGTCTATTCTCGTTTACATTCCTTCATTCTATTCTTGATCATTGTGAACAATATCTCCACATGCTCTGCATACCTTATTGTTCTCCATTCCTTATTCCACATCTCATTTCTTAACCTATATAAGTAGTGCATGCATGTACATACTTCCTTATTCTGGATATCAACTAGGCTTAGGCTCCTTTACTTTTCCCTTCCCTGTTAAGTCCCCTACTTGGGCCAAAATTCTTGGCACTCTCCTGAGTTCCTCTTCTGTCCCAAATTGGTGGCATGCATAGAGAGTAGGGCACAATGTACGAGTACGTTGAAGCCAAAGCCACTACAACTGGCCTACAGGACTTGGCCAATTCCCGACAACATCATTGGCATTACCAAATCCTGACAGTTTTATGAATGACATATTTGGAAACATTTTAAACAACTACACCATCATCTATTTGAACAACATCCTCATTTATTCTAACAATGAGTCCTTGCATATTGAACATGTCTATGAAGTTCTACAATGACTATGCAAACACAACCTATATGCTTGAGAAGACAAATGCTCATTCCACCAAATGTCCTTCAAAGACCTTGGATATATCTTATCCCCCAACAGCCTCATGATGGTAGAAGACAAGGTTAAATGTATCACACAATGGCCTGAGTCACAAAATATCAAAGACATCCAATCATTCCTTGGATTAGCAAACTTCTACTGATGATTCATTACCAACTACTCTGCAATTACAACTCCTCTTACTTGACTCACTTAAAATGGTCTACCCTAGAACTGGAGTGAGGGGTGTAGAGATGCATTCAGTAAGCTAAAACTGGCATTCATGTCTGCACCCATTCTAACTCATTGGACACTTGACTGCCCTTTGATTGTGGAGCCAGATGCTTCAGATTATGCTTGAGCAGCTATACTCTCTCTCAACACACCCTAGACAGAGACCTTCATCCATTTGCTTTTCATTCAAACTTTCACTTCCCCCAAACTCAACTATGATATTCACAACAAAGAACTGCTTCCGATTTTTGAAGCTTTTCAAAACTAGAATCACTACTTGGAAGGTTCTGCTGAGCCTGTCAATGCCATCCCCAATCATAAGATCTTTGAGCACTTTTGTACTACAAAGTTATTGACCAGATGTCAAGCTAGGTGGTTGGAATACCTTTCCCAGTTTAACCTCATTGTTTGTTTCAGACCTGGTTGTTTGAGCACTAAGCCTGACTCACTTACTAGATGATGGGACATCTATCTTAAACAGGGGATAAGTGAATATGCTACAATTAATCCCCAGAACCTTCAATCCATCTTCTCTCAACATCAGTTGACTGCATCCCTTCAAGCCACAAACCTTGTCAAACCTGTTTTGAGGGCCACAACTCATATGGAATTTTAGCACATCCTGAATTACATTAAACAACATCTGCCCTCTGACTCCTTAACCCAGAAACACCTCACAAATAACTATGATCCAAAGTGGCAGACCAATACCAATAGCCTGTTACTATTTGATCATCGCATATAAGTTCCTGAGGCACAAGACTTACAAGTGTGAGTTTTACAACATAAGCATGATCACATTCTATCAAGACACTTCAGAATTAGCAAAATATTAGACCTTGTTAGATGTGACTTCAATTGGCCTGGCATTAGGTCATTCATTAAAGACTATTGAAAATCATGTTGACCTACATGTGGAGCAAATCATAATGATACAATCCCTATGGATTATTCAAACAGCTTTAACTATCAGAAAAACCCTGGAACTTGATATCCATAGACTTCATTGAACAGCTCCCTATGTCCTCAGGATTCCCAGCCATTCTAGTCATCATCAATCGCTTCTCCAAACAGTCAATCTTCATTCCTACATCTGATACAATCACTTCAGCTCAACTTGCACAGCTCTTCATCCTTCACAAATTTTCCAAACATGGCGTTAGAGGCTCAGAATTTGTGTCAAACTTTTGGTGCTCTCTCAGGAAGGCCCTCAATATGAAGTTTCATTTCAGCTCAGGCTCTCACCAAGAAGGTGACAGCCAGACAAAACATACTAATCAGACATTAGAACAGTACCTTCTTGTCTATTGCAACTATCAACAAGACAATTGGGCCTCACTATTACCCCTTGCAGAGTTTGCCTATAACAACACTCCCAGTACTACCATGGGAGCCTTGCCATTCTTTGCCAATAAAGGCTACTACTCTAATTTCACGATTTATCCCAAACACAAACTCATTTCATCTTGATCACAAGACTTTGTAGTTGACTTGGATGAATTGCACCAGCAGCTTCAAACCAGTATTCTCAAGGCTTAAAAAATCTACCAGACCTCAGCAGATGCTAAACAACTCCCATCCCCAGACTTTCCTATCAGCAGTCTCACATTTGTCAAAGCTCAATTCTTTGGGACAGCTCATCCTCCAAAAAAGTTAGCTGAGAAGTTTTTGGATCCATTTGAAATCATTGCACATCCCAGTACTTACTTGATTACTCTGAAACTCCCAGACCAAATAAAGGTGTTTTGGAACCATTGATGATTTAACTCGAGAAGCATGACAAAACTTTGGTCCAAATAAAGCCTAGTCAAGTTCTCCAACAAGATGATAGCAAGTGAATGCCAGTCTGGGTTGTTGTCCAAAAGAATTGTTTAGAGGGGGCCTTGGCAGGTACCTTGTCAATTACATGTAGGAATAATAGTTTATGAGCGTAAACTATTAGTTCTACCTTGCCTAGGATTATTTCCACTTGATGTTCTATATAATCTGGGTTTAGTTCTTTTACTATGTTTTTGTGTACCTTTTCTGTTTTAGCTGAGAACCTTCCACTTTGGTAGAAGGGTGAGCATCACTCTTCAGAATGAACCTTGGTTTTGCCAAAGGGTCTTTGGACCTTTTGATGGAAAGGGTGGCAACTGGTCTTCAGAACAATGTACTGAAGTGGTCTTTGGACCAACCTATATAAGAGTGCTTGCTGCACTAGGTAATCCCATAGATTATGGATGAGAGTAAGATTGATTGATTACTTTTATGCTACAGAACTAGCCTATATATACTAATTCTAAGCTGATTATATAACTCCCTGATAAGGCAAGACTTTCCTGAAATTAGTGAAAGGGTGTGAAAAGGAATGGAAAGTCCTGGAAGCCTATGGCAGTTATGAGTCACCCTATAGTCACTAGTGATAAAGAAATGAGTAATGTTCCCATGGCTAGTAGTTTTGTGAGTGGTCAAGTCATGAAATATTAATAGTAAGTGAGCCATGCTTCTGGGCCAACCTTGTATGTAATAATCATTATGTAAACCCAAGAATTTGTTGTACATGTAGTGTTGAGAACTTGAGCCAGCAGTTTGGTGCCATTTTCCCTGTGTAATTGTTTGGCACCTGGTTGTGGGTCCTTGTGGGTCCAAATAGAAATAGGCGAAAAATATAAGTCTTTTTTGATGGTTTTCTTTGGGCTTGAAGAGCTTGATGATTTAAGAGTTAATTACTTGAGGGTAATTCACTCTTAAATGGCCAGCCAAAAAATTATAATATTTTTGGTAGTCCAGATAAGACTGATTTAATTTGAATTATTCCTTGAGGAGAGGTTTGGACTCCTGCTGTCAGGCTTTGGTAATGCCGAGGGGTTGGGTGGATAACGGCCAAGTCTTGCAGGCCAGAAGTAGTGGCTTTGGCTTCAATGTACTCATGCATTGTGCCCTACTCTCTATGCATGCCACTGATTTGTAACAGACCGGATACTTGAGAGGATGCCAATGATGCTGGCCTGAGTATAGGACTTAACAGAGGAGGAGAAGGTAGAAGGGCCTAAGCCTAGTTGATACCCAGAATGAGGAATATGTATGTACATGCATGCCCTACTTATATAGGTTTAAGAAGTGATATGTGGAATAAGCAATGTGGGACAATCAGGTATGCAGAGCATGTGGGTATTTTTCACAACAAGTAAAATTAGAACAGAGGAATGTAAACGGGGATAGAACAATAAAAAATAGAATAATAGGGATGTGGCCAGAGATAGGACAATAGCGAGTGCCCAACTATAAAACAATGGTTGCAGCCGAGGATAAAACAAGGACAGGAAGTCCTGATGTAAGGCGGATCGAGGAATGAGGAGTAGGCATGGTAGAATTAATGGATGGTGAATGGCATAGAGTATGTGAGGGGTAAGGATAAGGAATGTGGGTGGTGGATGTGCCGAGCCAAGACCGGCATACCAAGGGATGGGGTATAAAAGGGGCTCACCAGCAGCGGGATCCTTAGACTTTCCTCTTTAGATTCCCCCTGCTTAGGTGAGGACTCCACATGTATTTAGGTAGTAGATAATTAAACAACTTTGGATTCCCCCTGCTTAGCTCGCCCCCGAGATATACCTCGGGGCTGTAAGAGGGTTGCCCTTACAGCTTTGGCTTCAACATGCTCGTGTGTTGTGCCCTACTCCCCATGCATGCCACTAATTTGGGACAAAAGAGGAAATTGGGAGAGTGCTGAGGATGTCGGCCCAAGTAGGGGACTTTAACAGGGAAGGGAAGGTTAAGGGGCCTAAACCTAGTTGATACCCAGAATGAGGAAGTATGTACATGCATGCGCTACTTATATAGGTTAAGAAGCGAGATGTAAAATAAGGAATGTAGAACAATAAGGTATGCAGAGCATGTGGGAGTATTAATAGTCCACAATGATAAAGAATAGAATGAAGAAATATAAGCAAGAATAGAACTGTCAAGCGTCGGTTACTGATGGACTTTGGTACTGCCGAGGGGTGTTGGCGAAAAGGTCGGGCGGACTATGGCCAAGTCCTGCAGGCCAAGAGTAGTGGCGTTGGCTTCAATGTGCTCGTGTGTTGCGCCCCACTTGCCGTGCGTGCCACTGTATTTGCCACAGACAGATACTCGAGGGGATGTTGATGATGCCGGCCCGAGTCAAGGACTTAGCAGAAGAGAAGAAGGTAGAAGGGCCTAAGCCTAGTTGATATCCAGAATGAGGAAATATGTAAATGCATGTCCTACTTATATAGGTTAAGAAGCGACATGTGGAATAAGGAATGTGAGACAACAAGGTATGCAGAGTATGTGGTTATTGTCCACAACAAACAAAATTAGAACAAGGAATGCAAAACGGGGATAGAACAATAAAGGGTAGGATAATAGAGTCGTGACTCAAGATAGGACAATAAGGAGCGGCCGAGTATAAAACAATGGGGTCGTGACCGAGGATAATACAAGGACAGGAAGTCCCGAGGTGAAACGGACCGAGGAGTGTGGATGGCGGATGTGCCAAGCTGAATCCGGCGTACCAAGTGTCATGCATGCAACACGGGTACTTGGTCGTGGATATGGGATGATTGCTCGGTTGGCACTGTCGGCGGATGGGTCTTGGTACGTGGACTTGACAAGAACAATGAAAATAGGATAATAGGAATGTAGCCAAGAATAGGACAATAGGAAGTGACCGACTATAAAACAATAAGGTTATGGCTGAGGATAAAACAATGATCAAATCTCCCAAGGAAAAGGTGGGCCGAGGGATAAGGAGTAGTCAGGGTAGGATTAATGGATGATGAATGAGGAAGGAGTGGATGAGGGATGGGAATCAGGAATGTGGATGGTGGATGTGCCAAGCCAAGACCGAGGTATCAAGTGACTTGCTTTTGGCTTGGTTACTTGTGCATGGTCATGGGCTGATTGCTCAGTCAGCAGTGCCAAGTTACCAGATACTTGGTATATGTACTTGACAGTTTGTGATGGTGAATTGTATGACTAGTTGTACGAGTGTTTGAAGTTGGAGGGACTTGGTGTCAACTTATGTGTTGCACCCTCCTCAATTGTCTGTCTCTAATTTCAGAAAGTTGGAAATGGATGGGAGGCTAAGTCGGAATAGAGCTGGAACTTAATTGGAAGCTAGATGCAAATTAAGTCAATATTTATACTGGCAAATAGTCCAGTCGACTGGGGGCTATATACATGTAACTACCTTGTATTTTCTACTGTCCAGTCTAAAGACAAGGGGAGGGAGGAAATACAAGGGGTCAATAGAAGATAGAAAGTAAGGGAGCAAGGTATGCAGTGATCCTTTGAGATGCCCACCATGGGAAAAGAATCATAACTGTGGAATTGTGGGGCTTTGGGATCATGGAACTGTGGGTTTGTGATAGGAATTTCAGAAAGGTCGGTTGGAGGAACATTCTCAAATGATTGCAACCAGAAAAATACCAGGAACAGCATTAGTTGTTAACTAGATCAGCCTAGGGCATGGACCATAACAAGGTGTACT
>QLPI01027499.1:0-11584 GCA_003314275.1 Chroogomphus rutilus
TACACTGAGGAGAAAATTAAATAGACTGCCTAAGAAATTCTCAAACCTACTGCACATTTGCTTATAATCTCATCACTTGGTTCATGAACTGGCCCATGGCCTCACAGTCTACAAGGGCTGGTCCCAATTTGACTTTGGTAGTGTCAGTCATTTGAATCTACACCTTGATGACTAGCGCCTTCTGTATCAGGGAGGCCACTACGATATATCTCCTTGGGAGCTGTCTTTCCCATCATTTGAGACGTACTCGAAGTGGTTTGAGGGGGGGAGGTCTGTTTTTGGTATGACTTCTTGCAATTGCTCAGTGTGGGAGATTAGAATGGGGGTTGTTTTATTCTTAAGCTCCAAGACAGAGAACCAATTATGTACAGGCAGCGGGGGAACACAGTTCACCCACTGTGGTTTCCAAAACCCTCTTCTTCCTACATCACACCCTCTTCCTCTGTGGGTGGCTTGGCCTGGGCAGGTGTCTCCAGGACTCGGGCTGTTGCTATTTCCATCAATGCCAGAAGTTTGGTCAGCAGCTCCAGCTTCTCTCCCACACTCATGGTCTGAATGTCAAAGGACAAGGGACATTCTTGAGAATAATGTCCCATCCCTTTACATCAGTAACAGGTCACTGGTGAACCCCCTCTAGCCCAGGCTCTGTCCACTTCCATAGGGTGGGGCCTTTCTTCCGGGGTGTGATAGGCATCAGTGTGAAATGGTTGATGCCAGGGTTCTGGGTCGTGTGTCCCAGCTGCTTCAGTAGACCCAAGAAACTCTTGGGTCTAGGTGAATGTCCCGGGTGACTGTAGAGGAAGGTTGTCTAGATATTGTATTTATTTTATTCTTATTTAATATGTTTTTGTTTTTATTATCTTTGGGTGTATGTAGCCCACCATGCAATGCAAAGATTTTGAGTTCAACTAAGTGCTGACCCAGGGAGGCAGCCATGGGGGATGCATGAGTCTGCAACAGTTGTGTGTGAATGACTCTGATACTGTTAGTGCATAGTACTGATGTGAGTGTCTTTTGGTATATATCAGATATTATTCCCAGTGTTTCCGAACAGCTGGGTGTATGCCCTGATGGATCTAGCCCAATATGGCTTGATATCACATGTGGTCATGTGACGGTATCTGTGGGTATGCAAGGGGCCGCTTGGCTGTTTGACAATGATAGTATCTATGGAAAATGCAGGTAAAATCATAGATAATCTGTAATACACTTAATAGTGTATTTCCACTCAGTCTGTGGATGTGAGTGATGATGATGATGATAGTGGACCAGTATAGTAGCATGAGCGATCTAAAACTTCGTCAATTATGACACGAGACACTATTCTTTGAGTGCGAGACAAGTTTATTGGTTTGTTGTCTTCTGTACTCCTGTTAGTGATTGGCATAGGTAACCCCTGGGTATTTTGTGTCTACACATACCTGTACCTGAGAATACCCTTACCCTCAGGAATAGGTAGTGGGTTATTATGGGTACAGGTACAGGTACCTACAGGTTCAACGGGTATTGTTTTTACCTGCAGCCCACAACAGGTATTACATAGCTGATCTAAGCCAAGTTTCATGCTAACCTGGCTTATATCAGCTTGGTATGTTACACACTGCTGTGGTGGGGCTCTTTGAGAAGTATATCCTCAATCTCAGCCAGCAAACCCAATGTGTATACCCCTGATGAAAAGAGTCCCCAAGCATGGATAGTGCTCACCACTCTTGGCAAACAGCTTGGCGAGTGGGAGGCATGCGAGAGGCTTGAGTGGTGGGCAAAGGCGAACTTGAGCAGCTATAAGCAATTGCAAGGATGTTTCCGACTTTGAAGGTACACATTTGATCTCAATGTCACCATCTCACACATGTGATGCAGCTTACTGCTTTTATTATGCAGTACTTTGGTGATATTGAATGTTTCATAGCTGAGCTGACCATAAGCAAACCTAAGTTTTTGTCAAAGTATTAGGGATGGATGCCCATGCTCTTCTTTGATTCTGCAGATGTGGGGTGAAATCATTTTGATTGAATGTCAAGCTTCGGGACTGCCGAGATACCAGATGAGAATGGCCAAGTCCTACAGGCCAGAAGTAGTGGCTTTGGATTCAACGTACTCGTGCGTTACACCCTACTCTCCATGCGTGCCACTGATTTGCAACAGATAGGATACTTGGGAGGATACCAATGATGCTGGCCTGAGTAGAGGACTTAACAGAGGAGAAGAAGGTAGAAGGGGCTAAACCTAGTTGATACCCAGAATGAGGAAATATGTACATGCATGCCCTACTTATATAGGTTTAAGAAGTGACATGTGGAATAAGGAATGTGGGACAACAAGGTATGCAGAGCATGTGGGAGTATTGTCCACAGTGAGTAAAATTAGAATGAAGGAATGCAAACGGAAATAGAACAATAAAAGATAGAATAATAGGAATGCAGCTGTTAAGATTTGGTGACGCCGAGATAATCGGTTAAGTCCTACAAACCACTTCGGAGTGGCTAGGCTTCAATGTGCTCGTGCATTGCACCCTGCTGTTCTGTGCGTGTTACTAATTTGGATCGGGAGGAGTCCCGTGAGGATGCCAAGGGCATCAGCTCGAGCGAAGGATTTTAGAGATGAGAAATGGACAAAGGGGTGTGAACCGATTTGATATTCTGAGTGAGGAACTATCTACATACATCCCGCTACTTATATAGTTAAGAAGCAAGATGTGGAACAGGGTGGCATAAGGAATGGAAAACAATAAGGTATGAAAAAACCACATGGAGGCATTGTCCACAGTGATCAAGAATAGAATAAGGAATGTAAGCGGGATTAGAATAATGGAGGGTGGCTGACAACAAGATAATAAGGGAGTAGAGGAGGAAATAGAACAATGGAGACGACTAGAGATAAAACAATAGGGCCGCAACCGAACAATAATGAAGTTGTAATATGTTTCAGGGGGAGCGAGTCAAGGAATGGATAGGGGATGGGAGAACAATGAAGAGGATAGGGAGAGAGGAGTGGTCCAGATGATGTACCGGGTGTACCGAGCCGAGGCCGCGTGATAGTGCAAGGTGATGTGGGCAAGGGCCGGTTGGTCGGTATTCCCGAGTGAGCCGGTACTCGGTGTTGTGGACTTGACAGCAGCCAGGGATAGGACAATAGAGAATGCCAGGCTATAAAACAATGGGGCCATGGCTGAGGATAATACAAGGACAAGAGGTCCCGAGGTAAGGTGGGTCAAGGATTATGGAGCAAATGGTGCAGGATTAATGGATGGTGAGTGGAGTAGAGTATGCGAGGGGTAATGGCAAGGAATGTGGGTGGTGGACGTGCTGAGCCGAGACCAGCATACCATGTGATGTGCATGCGGTGTGGACACTTGTACGTAGACATAGGATGGTTGCTCGGTCAGCACTGCCAAATTACCAGGTCTCGGTACATGTACTTGACATTGAATAAACTTTCTCCATATCTTGGCAGTCATGTATTTCCAATGGTTATCTACATCACTAGCCACCCTATTCACATCTCTTTTAATTGGGTGCTTATGTAGGGTGCATATATGCACTCCCCTAAAGAACTCCAAGCAAAATATGTTTCAAAATTTCCCAGGATTTCTCAATAGCATGACTCAGAATAGGTTCAAGTATTTTTCTAAAAAAATCCTATACATTTTATTTTTTTCATTCGATGTGTTCAAGTGTTCGCATCATTTTTGTATTTCTATCCGCGCGGCTCTCACTTTGGCGGACGCAAGACCTAGCCACGTTGTACCAATAGTTCGGCGGGCACCGGTAGCTTGGTCTCCTGGTACTGACTGGCGCTAAAGTGCTGGTTCAGGAGTAATTGCGGGTGAAACACACACTCGCATAGTCTTCTACCCTCAGTGCTTGACAGCTACTGATCAGGTGAGCCAACTGTATTTCTAGTGTATTATGATTCCTAATTTCTTTGTAGTTTAATTAATTTATATTGATTTAGATTTCCTTCATTCCTGAAACTACTGCGTGTATAAAGCTATTCAAAACTCTTCAGCTAATTGAGTATGATTTGGCGCTAGTGTTGTGCGCATCCGGCTGTCCAGAGCAGGGAATAAGCGGGCAAGTATTTAGCGCCCGCTCAGAATAGTGGGTGAGTGTTTTTTTTTTGTCTCTTTTTAAGATAACCCATAGTAACTAATGGAACTCCACACATTAGGGTCTTCAGTAAGTGCTTTAAATCCATACTGATGCACTTACAGATGAGAAAAATGTACCGTTTAATACCGTAGACCTTGCATATGTAGCAGGAAAAGCTATCATATGAAACCTCTTTTTTGAGAACCGATACGATTGTAGAGCCGATTGGCTCAGTGTTACGGAGATTAACGTCCCACAGAACAGAAGACGTATGCTCTATTGAATTTCTGACGAAGAAATCGAGCTCGGCTGAATTGTTGGGTACTGTATGGACTGAATGTCAATTGTAGCCTCTGTGTTTACTAGAATTGTTCACATATTCACGTTTCCCAACGGAATGACTGGATCATGATCCTGGACATGTCAATTTTTGTCAATTACTTTTGAGTGTTGGTCCTCTACTCACCGGCTCAGAAAACTGAACAAATTGAGCTGGATGGCATATATTGAAAATAGAAGATCATTCTTTGCCATGTTGGCTCACATTTTACAGTAAAATTTATTTTGGAATCAAGTGCATGATAGAATCTTTCACTGAAGTTTTTATCAGTCAGTTACAAGAGTTGAGCTAATAAAGGTGTGGTTCCAATCGTTCGTGACTTTATTCCCATGTGAAATCACTTGATAAGATGGTTTAAATACTGAGACTACGTCGTGGTCAAACGCCATTTACGGGGTTCATAAACATTGGGGCAAATTTAAACCATAATAAATATCTTCCAAGCTATTGGATAAATCCAGTTGCATATTCAATATGTCCTTCACTTTGGAATATTTTAACTAACCGGTCTCCAAGTTAACTGTCTTCCCACTTGTTTTTTTCCTGGTCTCTGAGTTAGCCGTCTTCCTCTTGTTTTCTTCGCCCTATACACACCATTCTCGCATGGACTCAGTTAGTATGAGTATCTCCTGGTTGTATGATAATGCCACAGACCTGCTCTGATTTCATCATAGGTATTTATTTACTTTTATAACACTATGGACTTGCTCTCACCTAGTCATAGGTTGTAACTGTGTATAGAAGTTTGCCTTTATAACATAAATGGCAGATGCAATGGCAGATGAAACGGAAGGCTTCATGGAGGACTCTATGGTGAACTCTATGGCAGACACACCAGCCTCTAAACCGAACGGACTTTCCATTCCTAGTGAGGTGTTAGACGAGATCTGAATCATGACACTATAACAAAATATTCACGGACTGTGCATTGGTGTGCGAACTAACGATTTTGCCTTCCCATCCTGGATTGCCTTGCTGGTTCTTCCAAGCCTTTGTTCGATAATTCCCGCTGTGTCTCTTCAGATTTCTCTGCTACATTTTGCTTAGAACCCGATGGTGATGGAAAGTAAGCTTCACATGTTCTTCACACGCTAGGCTTTGGTGGTTCACGCCGCCCAACAGTCTGCCCTTGCAGGATGTGTGTAAGACAGTCTAAAATCTATGGAAAACATCGCCATTCCATCATAATGAATACCCGGATGAGATAGATTATGTCTCCTGTTTCCCTCCACTGAACAATGGGAGTCATAATTCACCCAGAATGTTGGATTTAGCTGGCACTTCCATGGATCCTTGCCTTCGTGATCTCCATATCCATTCGAATAGCACGTTTCTATTACTCGAAGATAGGACATTGTTTAAAAATGTCCGCTTTTCAGTTCACTCTTTCTGGTATTTCAAATGGTCCTTAGAATCGTCCTTTGAGGATTCACCCGATACTAAGGTGACGTCATCAGTCCAGGAAAGCAAGAAATTAGCTCATACATATTTCTATGCACTGTTTGGTTTGTCTGAGATCCTTCAGGATCTTGTTGACTTGCACCGCAACAAATCCATTTGGAACCCACTGGTCACTGACAATGGGCTACATTTTATCAATCTGAAATTCAGAGATATATATGAAGACCATTCACTCTTAAGACCTGTGATAATTGTTGCTCAGCCAACAGTATGTAAGATGTCATCAATGAATATCTTTATGGAACAATCTGACTGAAGGTTAGACTTTGCTTTGGGATAGTAACAATCATGATATAGATACCCATATCTTAACACACCTTTATAATGATGGTGGATAATTCTGAGACTTAGACTGCTAAAGAATGAGCAGAATCACTGGAGAACAGATGGTAAATGCACTGTCAAAGAAATATTGATGGAATAATACTGTAGATACACACACCAGGAAAACAGATAGTGAATGCTCTGTCAATATTGGAGTTCTTCATCAAAGAAGGTTGATGAGATTTCAACACTCTCCAACTTCAAGTCTTGTGGTACTGCTATGCTTAGCACTTCTCACAAATAAGGAATAGCAAAGGTCACCCATGGGTCAAATTTTGGTGACCCACACCCAAATCCATGGGTTTTTTTCCAATGGGTGTCTGGGTGTCAACAGGTTGTGCAAGGAAATCAATGCTAATTGAATTGGTTATAGTAATAACAATCGATACTAATGTATTATCTTTAAGATCCCATCCACTGGGCCTCCCATGGCCCTTCTATGAGCTGGGGACTTCAACTGGTGAATGATTGACCATATGACTCAGAGGAGGACAAGAAACATCAGTCCCTGGAACACCATGCCATCAACCACCATAAAGCTCAAGATGGCTCTCACCCTGAGCACATGTCCAGAGGCTTTCTCTCTGCACCCCCTGAAGTGGGAAACAAGTACAGAGATGAGTGGATAGATAAGTTCTGCTAATGTGTTATCTTTACGATCTCATCCCCCAGGTTGCCCATGGCCCTTCTGAAAGCTATGGATCTAACTGCCAAACTATTGAGCACACAAGGTAGACATGGACAAAGGACATCTGCCCCCACAAGGCCATGCCAACAGCCACTATAATGCCAAAGATAGCCCGCTCTGTGCACATGTCCATCGTTCTCACTCTGCACACCCCAAAGTGTTTTGGAACCATTTGTGAAGTAATCCAAGAACCATGACAAAACTTTGGTGTGAATAAACCCTCATCAAGTTCTCCAACAAGATGATAGTAAGTTAATTCCAGTCCAGGTTGTTGTCAAAAAAGAATTGTTTAGAGGGGCCCTTGGCAGGTGCCTTGTCAATTACATATAGGAATAATGGTTTATGTACATCAACTATTAGTTCTACCCTTCCCTAGGATTATTTCCACAGATGTTCTATTTTTCTGTTTTAGTTCTTTTACTATGTTTTTACATGCCTTTAATATTTTAGAGAGTCTGCCACTTTGGTAGCAAAGACTGTGGTATACCAAGAAAACCTATTGGCCACATTCCTATTATCCTATTTTCATTGTTCTATTCTCGTTTTCATTTCTTTGTTCGTGATCATTGTGGACAATACCTCCACATGCTCTTCATACCTTATTGTTTCTCCATGTCTTATGCCACCCTGATTCCACATCTCACTTCTTAACCTATATAAGTAGCGCATGTATGTCGATAGTTCCCCATTCTGAATATTGACTTGGCTTACACCTTCTTGCCTTCCCTTCTCCCATCTGAAGTCCCTTACTTGGGCTGACACTCTCGGCACTCTCCTGGGTATCTTATCTGTTCAAAATCAGTGGCACACATGGAAAGTAGGGCATAACACATGAGTACGTTCAAGCCAAGCTACTCTGATCAGTCTGCAGGACTTGGCCAATTCCCACGAGCATCATGAAGTCAGCATTATTACAATAGTGCTCGGCCCATGCATTGTCAACATTCTTGGTACCTGACAGTTTCCTTGGGTCAGACCCATTGAAGGGGTCCAGATTCTGGACCTTGGTATGGGAGGTCAACTTTTCAGGAGTGGCCAGGTTGTTTGCCAGCATGGTGATGGCCTTGGAAAGATTAGACACATTGCCTGGGTGTTCAGAGGGGGCCCTTTCTGGTCATGCTGGTGCTGGTGGTGTCAGGAGGGGCATGGGAGACTGAGGTATAGAGAGGCTAGGTCCAGTGGTGGGTGGTGGATCATGAGGTATGGGTGTGTGGCATAGAATGGGCTTGGTAATTGTCCATAGGACTCGTGTGCACATGTAGTCTCTCATGACGATCAGGAGTATGAGTACAAATATACTGTTAAGTCCAGATGTCAGGTGCTTATTATAACGATACCAGAGAGATTCTGTTGGGTTCTGAAGGGTTCTATAGGGGGAATGAGGTTCCAAAGATGTAGGGCATCATAGGTCATGAGGTCAAGGACAAAGGATGGAGGGGATAGAAAGTGGATGGTGAAACACCGGGACTTAGGTTAGTGGTTGGTTGTAGTGTTGAACTTGTATGACTAGTCATTCAGGTGTTCTAAGTCAGAGGGACTTGCCTTCAACTTATGTGTTGCACCCTCCTCAATCATCTGTCTCTAATTTCAGAATGTCAGAAATGCAAGAGATACTAATCCAGAAAAAGGCCCGAACTAGTTGGAACTTAGGATGCAAATATAGTGGATACTCATACTAGCAAATAGTCCAGTTGACTGAGGGTTATATACATGTAACTACTCTGTGTTTTCTACTGTCTGGTCTAAAGGCAAGGGGGGAGGAAATAAAAGGGGTCAATAGAAAGAGAGAGAACAAAACTTCTCATCCTAACACTTCAAGCCAGGATCATTATGGACTCCAAAACCCTCCATTTCAATATTCTCTCAGCTCTCCTATCAGACCCTACAGCAATGCAACATCTCAGCACAACCATGGCACTGAACCTGAGATGGACACAATCCCTAGATTGTTTTCTTCCACTGGATGACCAAATCTATGTCCCCAACTCCAACAACCTCAGATTATGTATATTACAGTACAAACACAATCATGTACTCTTGGGACACTTTGGTCAGAGCAATATGCTTGCCTTGGTCTGCCATGAATATACTTGGCCAAGCCTGTACACTTCAGTCATCAAATTCTGAAAATCCTGCATGATATATATGCATTCAATATCACAGTGATGCAAACCTTATGGCTTCTTGAAACAACTTCCTATTCCCAAACAGCTGTGGAAATCCATTTCCATGGATTTCATCAAACAACTCCCTGAATCCTTGAGATTCACATCAATTCTGGTAATAGTTTGTAGACTCATGAAACAAAGCATCTTCATTCCTACAGTTGACATGATCACTTTGGCTAAACTGGCAAAACTGTTTTTTCTTCATGTCTTATCAAAACATGGTATCTCAAGTCATATAACATCTGACCAATGTTTTGGAACCATAAGCTGGTAACCCGAGAGCTGTGACAAAACTTTGGTGTGAAGAAAGTCTAATCAAGTTCTCCGACAAGATGACAGCAAGCTAATGCCTGTCTGGGTTGATGTCCAAAAAGAATTGTTTTGAGGGGGCCTTGGCAGGTGACTTGTCAATTACATGTAAGAATAATAGTTTATGTCTATGAACTATTATTCTATCCTCGCCTAGGATTATTTCCACAGGTGTTCTATAAAATCTAGTTTAGTTCTTTTATGATGTTTTTACGTACCTTTTATATTTTGGCCAAGAAACCTTCAACTGCATAGAAGGGTTGAGATTTATTCCGTAAACAAACCTCTATTGATAAGTCTTAGTGGTCGGCAACCTACATAAGATTGCTTTTACACTACAGAACTAGTCTCTATATATACTAATTCTAAGCTGATTATGTAACTCCCTAATAAGCCAAGACCTTCTAGAAATTAGTGAGAAGTTAATTACCTTGAGTAATTCACTCTTAAATGGCCAGCCAAAGTTATTATATTTTTTTTGGTAGTCCATTCAAGATGGATTTGATGAGTTATTTTCTGAGTGAGAGAGGTTTGGAATCCTTTATGCTGAATTCTAATCTCGCTTACATTCCTTATTCTATTCTTGATCACTGTAGACAATGCCTCCATGTGGTTTCTTCATACCTTATTGTTTCCATTCCTTATGCCACCCTGTTCCACATCTTGCTTCTTAACTATATAAGTAGCGGGATATATGTAGATAGTTCCTCACTCAGAATATCAAATCAGTTCGCACCCCTTTGTCCGTCTCCTATCTCTAAAGTCCTTTGCTTGAGCCGACGCCCTCGGCATCCTCACACCTCCTTCTGCTTCCCCTTATCTTCTGGCTTTATCAGTTGAATATTGTGGAGTGTGTTCACATGTACTGGCTTGGAATCCTGTTTCCTCTTTACCTTATCCTCCTCAGCCCAGAACTTGTCCTCCTTGGCCTTCTTCTCAGCTGCTATCGTCTCCTCCTCCTTCTTCACTGCCTCAGCAATCCATTTCACCTTGGCAGCTTCCTCCTCCTCCTCCTTCTTTTGGGCTGCCTCTGTCAGGGGATCCCCCAAGAATAAATCCTGACCAAAACTGTACCATTTGAGGGCCATACCCACCAACCGAGATTTGCTTGGTACACTCCTGACTATACTGACTGAGATACATGCTGAACAAGTATTACTGGCAACCACCATCAGCGGGCATCAACCATGGCTAACAGCTGCACCTTCAGCAGTCACCAGCCATACTGGTGCCCTGGTTCTACATCTGACCAATGCAGGGAGTGATTCCTGATATAAGTGGAGTGCCATAGCAATGGTCCATATATTGTTATAGTTAGTAGGCAAAGGATTGCCTAGAGTTTTTTCTTTGGATCCCCCTTTCCCAGATATGCTAGTCACCATGTACATAGGTCCTGTATTAAATGCTTTGGATCTACCTTTGCCAGTGCACCACCTTGTTGGAGTGCAAAAGTGAAAACTGTGTTATTATGTAAGCTAAATTCAAACTCAGCTCAAAACATCGAAGGTGTAATACATAAAACAAGTCATATCTGGCCAAATACCAGTCATGCACAAATGGAAACATAAAAGGGGACTTCAGTGCATCTCAACACACCCCCTCAATAAAGTCTCCCTTTATTTTTGCAAGCTCCCAAGCCTGTCCTACACTTCTCATGTTTCATCTTAACAAGTCCCTTTGTGAGCACATCTGCAACCATCTCATCTGTAGGCACAAATTGGAGCTTGAGCAATTTCTTATCAACTTTCTCCCTGAGCCAATGGTACATCACATCAATGTACTTCATTCGAGAGTGATGTTCAGGATTCTTGGACACAGCTATTGCAGGCTGGCTATCACAGTAAATGGTGAGTTATGGGATATGATAGCCAAGCTCAGTGAGCAGCTGTTTCAACCACATGGCCTCCTGTCCTGCAAAATTGGCTGCCATGTACTCAGCATCAGAGGAGGATGTGGCCACAGTTGGTTGTCGCTTGCTGCTCCAGCTCACTGCAGCTCCTCCAATGAAGAAGGCATAACCAGTTGTTGACCACCTTCTGTCCTCATCCCCAGCATAATTTGCATCACAGTAGGCCTGGAGCATTGGCTGGGGACTAGGGCTAGGAGGACCATAGGTCAATCCAAGATCTGCAGTGCCTTTAAGGTATTTGAGCACATGTTGGACAGCCTTCCAATAGCCTAGACCAGGATTTGAGTTAAACTG
>QLPI01027521.1:0-12619 GCA_003314275.1 Chroogomphus rutilus
GGTTGGTCAAGTTCAAATGTGGGTGTTGGTCTGCATCTGAGAGTCTGGAGTCGGAGGAAGGCTCCAGGGGGTGAGCTGGGGTCTGAGGCATCTGGAAACTTGGTCTGGGGGCAGGCAGTTCTTGGGGGACAGATGCACGGCGGGCAGACACCTGAGTGATTGTCTGCATGGCTTGTGAATGTGTGATAGGTCTCACACTTAATGACGATCAGGAGTGTGAGTACGAATATACTGTTAAATCCACATGTTGGCACTCGGCTGGAGACTTCCGGAGGGGATTGGGGGGTTTCTGTTAGGGTTCCAAGGGGAGAGTTCATATTCCAAAGGTGGGGTAAAGGTTTGGATCAGGTCGGAATTGGAATTGGAATTGGAATTGGAATTGGAAGTTGGAACACCGGGAGTCTGGGAGCTGTTCGGTATAGGGTGGTACGAGTGGTTCGAGGTCGCAGGGACTTGGCTTCAACTTATGTGTTGCACCCTCCTCGATCATCTGTCCCTAATTTCAGGGAGTCGGGAAGTTTGCCAGAAACTAATTGGAAACTACGACGCAAATTAAGTCAATATTCGTACTGGCAAATAGTCCAGTCGACTGGAAGGCTATATACATGCGACTATCCTTGTACTATCTTTGCCGGTCATAAAACAAGGAGAAAGGGAGTACAAGGGGTCAATATAAAAGAGAGAACAAGGGAGTGAGGTACGCGATGGTCCTGCACGTCGGTTATCAAAGTAGCGGAACCTTGACTTCAGAGTCTTCGGAGGTTCGGGATTGCGGAACCTCGGAATGTATATTGGACCTCCGGAAATCTGTTATGCAGGCTTGGGCGATCGGAAGGGTCCCGGGAACGGTGCAGGTGGTTGTGGTGCTTAATGTGGGTTTGTTTGGCGGCATGGGCTATAACACTTTCCCACAAACCCCCTCCATTCTGTCTCCCCACTCCCCATCTCATCCTTTACTCCTCCATTTCCTCAGTTCTACTCATATTCCATTACAAATTCCCTCTTCAATCTACCACAGTCGAACCTACTGAATACTTTGGCACATTCAACTTGCTCTTCCTTCCTTTATTTCATTTTTTTTACACTCATTAAAAAATATTTTTTATTAACTATTTCAAAGTCTCATCTTCATTGCCACCCATATCATTATCATCCCTCTCCTTCTGTTTGCCTTTATCTTCCCCAGCCTTTTCCCCCTCATCATCTACTTCCTGACTATCTTTCGGCTTCTCGGAATCTCCCGAATCCACAATGAGGAACAATGCCCTCTCCACCCGCTGGTTCCTCCTCTCTAACCGGTGGTTACTCCTGAGGAGCTCCTCCAAGAGCTCCACCATCCTTCACCCAATCAATGGTTCAACCCATAGACCCTCCACCACTGGGGTCCTCCCGCTCAGTTGTATGTTGCAGGCCCACTTCAGCCTTTTCTTTGGTGGTTCCACCACCTCCTCTTTGTCCTCGTCTCCCTCAGACCCCTCTTCGCTCTCCACCACTGACTCTTGGTCAGAATCCTGAATAATGGGCCAACTTTTGGCCCTGGACACCCGTGGGGTGGCTAAGTTGCACCACACCTTGCACCGCTTGCATGTTTGACAGGCAGCCCCCAGTCCTGGGACACTGCACTCTTGCCCCCACTTCTTGCACTCCTTGCAAGGAGGATGGAGCGTCAGAGACCACTCATCAGTGGCCTCATTGTGCTATTTACAAGAATCAGCAATAATGGATAAATAAATGAAAACCACTCACCTGGGCCCATGCCAGCCTCTCACTTTTTCCCCATCCTCTTGCAGCCAGCTTATTATGGCCCATGCCGCCAAATAAACCCACAACCACCCACACTGTTTCCAGGACCCTTCCGATCGCTCAAGGACTGAATAACCAATTTCCGGATGTCCGATACATCATTCCGAGGTTCCATGCTTCCAAACCTCCAAAGACTCCGAAGTCAAGGTTCTGCTCCTTTGATAGACGACGCGCAGGATCATCGCGTACCTCACTCCTTGGTCTTCGTTTTGTATTGCCCCTTGTACTCTCTTCCCCCCCTTGTCTTTACTTGGTAAAAGATAGTACAAAGACTAGATACATGTATATAAGTCACCAGTTGACTGGACTATTCGCTAGTATGAATATCGACTTAATTCTGCATCGTAGTTTCTGATTAAGTTCCAGTAAACTTTCTGACTCTCTGAAATTAGGGACAGATGATCAAGGAGGGCACAACACATAAGTTGAAGCCAAGTCCTTGCGACCTCGAACCACTCGTACCACCCTATACCGTGAACAGTCCCAAGACCCCTGGCGTTCCCGACTTCTGTCCACTCTGATTCCGATCCCGAGTCCGAGTCTTAGTTTCCCTGCCCCCAGAATACAAATCCCCCCTTCAGAAACCATTCGGAACCCTCCAAAAATCCTTCTGGAAGTCCCTAGCTAAGCACCAACACGCAGATTTAACATGGCTCCAAACTAGGCCCTGCTTCCGCACTCCTACCCCTCTCATGAGGAACTCTTGGGACTACTGAGGTCCTGGAACCCCCCATGACAGTGGCACCCCGGACCTTCATTGTTACATCCGGTACCCCCCCACCCTGGGTGCACTCCTTTCTGACCGACTGCTCAGGGTTTCCCACCCCAGCTGACTCTGCCATCTCGGCAGTTGTGTTACGAGCCTCCTGGCTCACCAGTGGGATGTCGGTCACCTGAGTGGCTACAATAGCTAGGGAATGGCATAGGTCACCCACAGGTCAAATGTGGGTGACCCACACCCGACCCATGGGAAACCCAAACCCGTCAACCCATGGGTTTTTTCCCATGGGTCAATGGGTGTTGGGTGCATGCCACACCCACACGCGTGTGGCATGTATGGCACAAACAATGTGTACGATGCGTACAGCACATATGGCGCATACAATGCATACGATACATACAGCGCATATGGTGCATACGGTGCATACGATGCGTACGACGTGTATGGCACATACAGCATGTAAGGTGTGTACGATGTGTACAGCACGTATGGTGCATATGGCACGTAAGGTGCATATGATGCATATGGCGCATACAACACATAGGGCGCATACGACGCATATGACATGTAGGGCACATATGGCATGTACGATGCATACGACGCGTACGGCGCATACGGCGCATGCAGCACATATGACGTGTATGGCATGTATGACATGTATGACACGTATGGCATGTACGATGTGTACGGCGCTTATGGCATGTACAATGTGTATGACACGTACGGCACATATGGTGCATACGACACGTATGGTGCATATGGCACATATGGCACGTGCATGTCATGCATGTCATCTGTGTGCACATGCGACATGTGTGTGTCATGTGCGTGAGTGGCGCATGCATGAGTGGTGCATGTGTGTCATGTGTGTGAGTGGCACATGCATGTCATGATACCGCAGGTTGGGCCAGGTTGCAGGTGCTCTCGGCATGACCCACACCTGCACCCAAGGACACCTGACCTAGTGACCTGTGTGGGTTGGCCCAACCCATGCCATTCCCTAATGATAGCCCCCTTTGGGTCTCCAGCAGCATCCTCTGCCCTGGGGTCAACCGCTTGCTTCACAGCATCCTTCTCGGCCGCCTTATTCACAGCTGCCTCTGCTTCCCTCTCTTCAGTTGCCTCTTGTATGGCCTCCTCATCCTCCTTCTGTTTTCTCTCAGCTCCCTCCTGTTTTTCTCCATCAGCCTCAGCCTTGGCTGCCTCTTTGGCAACCTGCACAGCTTCTGCTGCCTTACGGTCATGCCGTCGCTGAACCTGCTGCTTATCCATCTCAGCAATTCATTTATTGTCTTTGTTGGTGTCGTAGCCCATTTTTTCTTTTGTCAATGGGGTTACGTGAGTTTCTGATAAGGGAGGAGGAATATATCTGGGCGCTATACCCAAACCTTCATGTGACATCACATTTAGGTGGCCCAAACTCTAATATCTAATCTCCAGCTACTGGCCCCATGGGTTCAGCCACTAAGGGGGGGGATACAGTCAAGTACACATACCGAGACCCATCCACTTGGCAATGCCAACTGAGCAACCATCCTGTATCCACGACCAAGTGTTCATGCCACTTGCATAACACTTGGTACACCAGTCTCGGCTTGGTACATCCACCATCCACACTCCTTATCCTCACCCTTTGGTCCGCCTCACCTCAGGACTTCTTGTCCTTGTATTATCCTCAGTCATGACTCCATTGTTTTATACTCGGCCACTCCCTATTATCCTATCCTTGGCTATGTTTCTATTATCATATCCTTAATTGTTCTATGCCCATTTGCATTCTTTCATTCTAATTTTACTCGTTGTGGACAATAACCACATGCTCTGCATACCTTGTTGTCTCACATTCCTTATTCCACATGTCGCTTCTTAACCTATATAAGTAGGACATGCATGTACATATTTCCTCATTCTGGGTATCGACTAGGCTTAGGCCCTTCTACCTTCTTCCTCTCTGTTAAAGTCCTCGACTCAGGCTGGCATCACCAGCATTTTCCCAAGTATCTGTCTATTGCAAATCGGTGGCATGCACAGCAAGTAGGGCACAATGCACGAGTACGTTGAAGCCAATGCCACTACTCTTGGCCTGCAGGACTTGGCCATTGTCTGCCCGACAACCCTTGGCAGTACCAAAGTCCGTCAGTACCCGAAGCTTGACAGCTGCCCAGTCTCCCCTGAGATTTTGTCAGGCTGTTTGCCATGGAAATCTTGTGGGGACTGATTGCCTGAGCCACTGTTGAGCAGAGCATCACCAAACTGACGATTGCCGCTGAATGGTTCACCTGAAAACTGATCACCATCCACACAGTCATTCATCTGCGACACAGTAAGAAAAGGGAAGCATCAGAAGTGTACAGAGCAACTCACTCTGGGACACATATCAGGATCTCCCTATACAGACATGAGTAGACATACGTGTCCTATCAGAGGGAAGAGGGATAAGTAGAGTAACCAGGTTTGAAACCCTGTCGCTACTTACCAAAAGTACATGTTTGTCACTAGAACTGTGGCCACCTATAGGTTTCGGCCCAAGGTTCTCTGAGGTGCTCGAGTCACTGACAGGGAAAACCTTGCATGTTTGGCAAAGTTCCAGCAATGCCTGGAGTATGAACTGGCATGCCGTACACACTGTATGCACTGCACATGCCGTATGTGCCATACATGTCATATGCACCATACATGCTGTATACACCATATGCGTCGTATGCATTGTATGTACCATATGCAGCATACACATTGTATGCACCATATGCATTGTACACGCCGTATAAGCCATATGCATTGTACGCACTGTATGTGCCATACACACCATATGTGCCATACATATTGTACATGCCATACACGTCATATGCACCATATGCACCATACATTTTTTCAGTAGTGGGCTTGACAGGATTGACAACCAGGGAGATGAGCACACTGCCGCATCCATGCCACACGTGCCAGTAGGGAATAGCACGGGTTAGGGTAACCCGCATGGGTCACCGGGTCGGGTGCCCTTGGGTTTGGGTGCAGGTCAAGCCGAGAGCACCCGTGACCCGGCCCAACCCGCCGCCTCAACCTTGTACGCGCGTACCACATGCACATGCCACACGTGCACATGTACGACACGACCACACCGTATGCGCACACATATGACACGAATGTGCCGTATGCGCACGTGCCAACACCAACGCGCTGCATGCACACGTGCCAACACGAACGCGCCGTACGTGCTCGCGCCGACACCAATGCACCATATGTGCACACGCTGACACCAACGCGCTGACACCAATGCGCCGTATGCTGACGCGTATGACACGCACGCGTGCAGTGCGTTCATGTCGTACGTCGCGTGTGCATACAGCGAGTTCGTGCTGTACACACGCGCACGTACGGCATGTTCATGTTGTACGTCGCACGCACATATGGCGCATTCATGTCGTACGTCGTGTACGGGTGCGGTGCACACCCAACACCCGTCGACCCATGGGAAAAAACCCATGGGTTGACGGGTTTGGGTTTCCCATGGGTCGGGTGCGGGTCACCCACATTTGACCTGTGGGTGACCCGTGCCGTTCCCTACGTGCCAGTCTGTGCAATTGCTTTTGTGGCATCAGCTGTCAATGCGACGCATATGAGCATTGCATGCGGGAGGTTGGCTGGCTGAGACATGTCATTAAGAACCACCAGCAAATTTGGCTCCTGGACTTACATTTCATGTCCTGGATGCCCTCTGTGGCGACCTCCAGCCCATCATACAGCTTGGCATAAATGCATGAGCACACTGCCATGTCCATGCCCCATGCGCCAGTCTTCACAATCACTGTTGCCGCATCAGCTTTTGACACGATGTGTTTGACTCCTGGACTTACAGTTCGCATCCTGGATGCTCTCAGTGCAAGGCTGGTGTACCTCTGGCCTGCTGCATGAGCACCGGCAGCCGTGTCATCTCCTCAAAGAAAGCTGAGTGCTCCCAGGTATATCAAGATAGCATTCCTCTAGTACCAGTCATGTCTGACGGTCTTTCCAACAAGAGTAACAAGGATGGCCAGCACATGCTCAATGGTCGAGTCTATGGTCACTGTTTGTCTGCCTCTCAGAACAGCAAGCCCAACTTGTATGAGCCCGAATTTGTCGAATAGGGCTATGGGGGCATGGGTAGTGTTTGTCAGGAGTCGGATGCTGACGGACTTCGGTACTGCCGAAGGGTGTTGTCAAAAGGTCGGGCGGACTATGGCCAAGTCCTGCAGGCCAAGAGTAGTGGCGTTGGCTTCAACGTACTCGTGCATTGCGCCCTACTTGCCGTGTGTGCCACTGTATTTGCAACAGACAGATACTCAGGGGGATGCTGGTGGTGCCGGCCCGAGTCGAGGACTTAACAGAAGAGAAGAAGGTAGAAGGGCCTAAGCCTAGTCGATACCCAGAATGAAGAAGTATGTACATCCATGTCCTACTTATATAGGTTAAGAAGCGACATGTGGAATAAGGAATGTGGGACAACAAGGTATGCAGAGCATGTGGTCATTGTCCACAATGAACAAAATTAGAATAAGGAATGCAAAGTGGGGATAGAACAATAAAAGACAATATAATAGGATCGTGATTTGAAATGGGACAATAGGGAGTGGCTGGATATAAAACAATGGGGTCGCGTCCGAGGATAATACAAGGATGGGGAGTCCTGAGGTGAAACGAACCGAGGAGTGTGGATGGCGAAGGTGCCGAGCTGGGACCGGTGCACCAAGTGTTATGCAGGCAACGTGGGCACTTGGTCGTGGATATAGGATGATTGCTTGGTCGGCACTGCCGGCGGATGGGTCTCGGTATGTGGACTTGACAGTGTTGCTAACAACCAAGTAAAGTCCTGCTCTGGTCCAGATTGGGCCAAATTACAAAGTAAAGGCAAAGTGCTTGACAGTGGTTCTGACATTGATGAAGACAAAGGCAGCACAGGTATGGTTATATAAGCAAGGTTCAGCGCTAACTTCACTTATATAAGTAAGGTTCAGCACTAACCTCACTTATATAAGTGAGGTTAGCACTGAACCTCGCTTATATAACCATACCTGCGACTTATATAAGCATACCCACCTGCGGGTACGGGTTTGGACCAGGTTGGAAATCCTGACCCTGACCCTTACCCATGCTACCCATACCTGCTACCCATGTGGGTTTCCAATACCTATGCCAATCACTATATTTATCACTAGGGAAATTGTTGTTCTATAGCAATTCTACTGAGAGCTGAGTCTGGGGTTTTGCCTCTGCTTAGGCGCCATTCCAGGAAACTGGCCTGGGTGCCAAAGTGCCAGTTTATAGATTTGTGGTTCTCCCACAAGATAAATGTAATATTGTCAAGCTTCGGGTACTGACAGACTTCGGTACTGCCAAGGGGTGTTGGCAAAAGGTTGGGCAGACTATGGCCAAGTCCTGCAGGCCAAGAGTAGTTGCGTTGGCTTCAACATACTCATGTGTTGTGCCCTACTTGCCGTGTGTGCCACCTATTTACAACAGATAGATACTTGGAAGGATGCTGATGATGCCGGCCTGAGTCAAGGACTTAACAGAGCAGAAGAAGGTAGAAGGGCCTAAGCCTAGTCAATACCCAGAATGAGGAAATATGTACATGCATGTCCTACTTATATAGGTTAAGAAGCGACATGTGGAATAAGGAATGTGGGACAACAAGGTATGCAGAGCATGTGGTTATTGTCTACAATGAATAAAATTAGACCAAGGAATTCAAAACAGGGATAGAACAATAAAAGATAGGATAATAGAATAATGACTCAAGATAGGACAATAGGGAGTGGCTGAGTATAAAACAATGGAGTCGTGACCAAGGATAATACAAGGACAGGAAGTCCCAGTGGGAGATGGACCGAAGGGTAAAGACAGGGAGTGTGGATGGTGGATGTGCCGAGCCAAGACCGGCATACCAAGTGTCATGTATGCAGTGTGGACACTTGGTCATGGATATAGGATGGTTGCTCAGTCAGCAATGCCGAATAAACGGGTCTCGGTGTATGTACTTGACAAATATGTAGTGATAAAGGATATTAATATATAATGTTGGGAACCCAAGTGTAGCCTGGCTTTGCTATATCAGGAGTTTGTCGAGTTTTAGTCCTGAATAGGAAAGTGTATACTTGGCGCTTAACATTTGGTTCAGTGCGAGTGAGGATATTTTAGTTGTAGCCTAATGGCTAATGTATTGTGGGGGGTGGGGGGAAAAGATATATTTAATTACTTGGTATTCTACTGTAAGCTGTTTGTGTTTTATATGAAATGGAAAATGTATTTATAAGTGAAAACTTCATGGAGTGAAGTTAGAAGCCGGCCTAATATGGCCATATGCACGGTACATCTGCATATATGTGGGCAAATTGGAATAGATGAAAACTTCACAGGGGAAAGAATTGAAATGGCATAGAATATAAAATAAACTGAATGTAAAACAGCCTGATAATCTATTCCCTTCCCAACGTGCCTAAATCAGGTGAGCCAGCCCTTTGGGCTAGGTATAGGGATGGGTAGATGGTGCCATACAGAATGTGCTCCTAAAATCATGAAAATATTAATGTATGTTTCTCATAGTATATAGAACTTTGGTGTAAAGTTGTGCCTTGAGCTAGGAATGATAGGGGGAGATAATATAGTTTAGTGTTGAAGATATATATAAAATGACTCAAATAATGCCTGGTTCTAACACTGGGAAGCCAAAGACCAGATAGTACTGGCAACAGTATACAGTTGCAGGTCCCTAAGAAATACAAAACAAAAAGTCCAGATTGTTAGAACCAATGGAATATGTGAGTGATTATACACATTTTCCTGTTCACTTCAACACTAAAACCCAAATAACTCCCCCAATTCTATCCCCCTCAAAGTGTAACTTCTTACAGGTTTTACAGACAATATAAAGAAGCTACATGGATATTCTCATGATTTTAGGGATAGTTTTGGATAAATACCACCCACATGGCCTGGTGCCTGATTCAAGGCCCAATTAGTTCCTCAGGGCTGATGGATGGAAGATCATTGATGGGCAAGCAATTTTAATATGATTCTTTTCCACATTCTTCTATCTTTTTCCAGGGGATGGCCCAAATCTGTTCTTTTCCCAGATACCCACATTCTATCATGCACCCAGCCATATCAGAATGGCCTCTGGTCATATTCCGATAAATTTTCATGTATAGCCTTTTCTTTTCTTATAAGTACCTAGATGTATCTTGCAAAACACTACCAAAGTAGAATTTACCTTTCTATACCCCTGCTCTGACTAAACCTCGAGATAACATCAAAACTCTCTTCCATGCTGAATCAAAGGTTAAGCGCCAGACATCGCACTTTTCTATCCTGGACAAAAACACTAGATACTGGTTGTACCAATACCTGGATGTACAGTTGAGTTCCCAATACCACATACTATTTTTATATATCACCATCTATTATTTCTACTTTGTGGGAGGACCACAATTCCATAAACTGGCGCCAAAGCCAGTTTCCTGGCATGGTGCCTAAACAGAGGCCAAACCCAGGACTCAGCTCCCAGTAGATCAACAATAGAACAACAATTTCTCTAGCAATAAATACAATAAAAATCACAGTCAACTCCAAGATATTATTATCCTATTTGTTCCACCAACTCTCTGATATTCTGGCTTGGGAAACCCCCACAAAGATCTAATCTGCCACACCAAACTACACAGATGGCTTACCAAGAGACTAGTAGAGGTGACCCACAAACTGCAGCAGTGGAATGGTCCCAAAGGAGAGAAAAAGGTTAGGACCTGATACTGCCCATGAATTTAAACTCAAAAACCCCAGCACCTGAAGTGTGGGCACTAATCACACTACCCAAGAAATACAAGTGAAAGGAAGTGCTCCAAGGGAGAATGTCAAGGATAGTAGAGGATGAAGAAGCAGCAATGGTGTATGTCAAATTCCCATGGGAACTCAACAAGGTGCAACACACAAGGCTCTTGGATGTACCTGGTTGGCTAGGCTAGCCAAAATACACAAAAATAATACATGACTGACTCAAAAATAGGCTGAAGCCACCACCCATCCTGATCAAGAGCCACCCACCAATGATCTGGCAGTAGATACAAAATTTCGACTGACAAGGGTGTGTTTAAAAAGGGGTGATAAATGAACAGTATAGTCATGGATAGTGAAGGGATAAACGATCTTTAATCATACAGATACTGGGACGAAGATGCGCTTCGGCCCAGCAATCCTCTAAAAGCTCCCACAGTAAATCCACGTGGTTAATATCATATCTCAATGGCGAAAATGGTCTTGGCGGTGGTGATCTGTTCATAATGGCTATAAGAACGGAGACTTCTCGAAGTGAACTGTACGGGACATCCCCTGTCAGTAGCTAATAAATAGAATGAGGTGAGAAGGTGCATCCAAAATAAAGTATGACTTGCTTGGAGCGTGGTGCTTGCCAAAGCATAGACATCCGTTGCGGTTGTAACCTGGGCATCATTGTCGAGGACGAGCTCGGGGGCACTCCACCGGATGGAGAAGGACGCGGCGGACTGGGTGAGTTCCGAAAGACCGGCAACTGGATCGATCGGGCGCGACAGACCGAAATCAATCAACTTGGCGTGGCCAGTGTTGTCGACCATCACGTTAGCCTCCAGGGATGCTAGATAAGTGTGTACGTGTAACAAGAAGGAATCCACTCACACCCTTCAGATCACCATGAACGATTCCCTGACCATGTAAATACTGGACACCCAATGTGATCTCCCAAATCTAAACAAACGTTAACTGGGTGGATCACCGGCATCGGCATTGACCTACCAGTTTCATGGGATTGGCACCAGGATTATCTCGAAGATAAACATCCGCACTCCCGCTGGGGTACCATGGGGAAACCATGCCAGGTGTGTTATCCGGATGATATACAACACCATGAAAGAAGGAGACACTTTCATGGTTGAGCAGGGACCATATCCGAGCTTCACGTTGGAAATGCTATGGAAAACCATGTCTCAATATAATGTAGGCCTGCTGGGTGGTCACGAACTTTGAAAAGGGATGGTGTCTTCCCATCACTCCTAAAGTGGGGTAAAATTTTGACAGCGACCTGCTGTAGAGCGTCAGTTGACTGCTGTCTGTCATGTGGAATAATGATTACTTGTTCATGCGAACAACTTTTGTTTCTCATCACATGCAATCTTCCCCTCCAGATGTTTGAATTCCCCCCACAGGCAACAGGGTGTTGGTCTATAAATTCTATACCGGATTCGACTTTTTTGTTTTTCGCCCCCACAAAATCGTCTAGAGTTTGCAAAACATATATCTTGGAATCGGGCCGGTGCACGATTGGTGTAGTAGTGTCTGCAAAGACATGATGGAGGGTGAAACATGCTGTTGGGAAAGCTCGTTCAATGCCGATGTCATCCTCTATTGGCACATGGGGGTCACTCCGTGGCTTGCATTCCCCCGCATGGCACGGTCGAGTTAGTGGTAGAGGAAAACGGACGATTGATATGTGTCTCACCGATGCAGACTCTACTGAACACATCGCCTCTCAACGGACGGTAGTGCTTAGTGAACCTGAGCCTGTAACTTGGTCACTCTCCTGAGATTCTTACAAAATGGCCAAATGTTGTCATGTGATCCATGATTTTAGCGCTGTTCCATTCGCCATAATGTTAGAGGAGTTCAAGCTGCAGAGGATTGGCTGGAAAATTCCCATAAGCGGACTTCACTTAAACATCAATGGCCGGGACAACATCTTGCGCCGTCTAAAATTAACTTTGCGCGGCGCAATGGGTGTTATGAGACGTGCAGTGCAAAGTTAATTTTAGACCGTGAGGATAATTGATGCCTCATTGCTGAAGCGTGTGCCAATTTGATCTGCAGTTCTAATACTCTGAGGAGTCGGTGAGACGTTGGTTCAATGCTGGGCACACATGTGAAGAAAGGGCTTGAAGCAACGGATACCGAGCACCGCAAAGTTTCAAGCTGCAGAGGATTGGCTGGAAAATTCCCATAAGCGGACTTCACTTAAACATCAATGGCCTCGAGATTTTACATAATGTTCCGACTTGAAGGGGCCTAGCTCGGGAAAACCCGAGCGCACCGAACCTC
>QLPI01027528.1:0-11511 GCA_003314275.1 Chroogomphus rutilus
CGCCATCGCGCATCGTCCTTCCCTGGGCTGGTCGCTTCCGCCGCCGTCGACGCTGGCTTTGCCCAGGATGGTGCGGGCGGCACCCCTATGTGAGCGTGGGCAGGTAGATCTGCACGTGTTTCCACCACGATTTGTTACGACTCGTATGACTCCCCAGCACATTCCCAACGAAGAAGGAACCTATTCTCCCGCGGTCCCGGACAACCAACTCCTCCCTTCTCGAATATTTATTTGAAAGAAAAGAACAGAACCGCACACGGACCGTGCTGGCATGACCTTCACGACACGCTACGAACTCCCGTTATCTGATCCGCCTGAATAAATTGTTTTTTTTTGTTTCTTGACTCGTTGCTTGACTATTTGTTACATATTTCCATTTCCATTCCCCTTTCACATGATTCTTGGTTCATTTCTTGATTTGATTTTTTTCTTCTCATCTATGTTTTTTTTTTTCAAAATGCTGGAGGTGACTCCAAGGCTTGGGTGGTATTGAATAGGTGCTACTAAGTGTGCCTACGCGCATACGTAGACCTCGTCTGGTATTCCTGCTCATTCCTTCACCCCTTCCATCCGTTAATGTGTCACTCGTCTCGTCGTCTCATCGTACTCATACCCTCCACCCTATGGATCCCCTAGGCTGTGGGGCGAATTCCCGTTTCGGATAGAAGATACCCCCTTCTTGGTCTGGTTCCCTCTTTGCTGCTCTTGCAGAGTCTCGCCCAACTCTCCTCTCGACTCGTGGGACGACTGTGGCGACGACTAGGGTGAATCCTGCATTTATCCACACAACTTGAACCACACAATCTCATACGTACAACGCCGACATCTTACATACCACACCACACCACACCGCATCTTGCACTCCACCTGCATCCCGCAATCCAGGCACATCCGCAATCCGCAATCCATGTTCCGCAACCAACACACTACATCCCGCAAATCCACAATCCGCAACGCAAACTTACGCAGAACAAGACGAACTCGCCACGATACCGCTCACGTATGTGTTCACGTAGCACGAACGAAGGAAGTAAACGATTGAAACGAAGGAAGTAAAGGAAAAGAAATACGGATCGTGGAAAACGTGAACGCCAAGTGACGATGTTGGATCTTTTGACCAGCACATATGGTCGAGAGAAAAAAGGACAAGCGTACGAGGATCGAGACTTGCTTTTCCCGGTCTCTCCTCTTTCTCCCCTCCAACTCACTCGCCTCTCTCACTTCGGACCTCCGCACCATCCCGCGCCCTTTCGCATCTCCCCCGCCTCGTAATCTCCCGCTTCCCCCCAGCCGCATTTTCCATAACATCCCATTGCCATTCCATTCATCGTTCACTTGTTCATTTTTCACAAGCAACAATTCCTCGTTTCTGGCTTTCACATTCAGGCGCAACTATAACGAAGATCTAGACTGTCCTCCTCTTGCCCTCGAGGTCCAACACCCATTTTCCTTGTCCCCCCCTCCCTTCTCTTCTCTCACAATCGTGATATTACGACAAACTCGTTTCGCACCCTACTCCCGAATCAAGCAAAGCCGCAGCCCATTGGTGACACCTCCCCCCAATTGGCATCCCTCTTCCCCTCAATGCCCAGCGGCATAATCTCAAATGTCACAAGCTATCGAATATTTTTGTGATGTTCAAAGCTGTACGAAATGTATACTGCAATCACTAGGTAGTGTTTGATGTGACAGAAAGAAGAAATCTGAATAAGTGTACTCTTTAATATTTGGTGTGAGTGTGTAGGTGCATGCGTGATGAATAAATGACAATGAGGTAAGGAAGAAATAATATGCATATGGCTATGGCTGAGCGGAGGCCGGAAGAAGAGTAGAAGAGTGCCAAGAAACCGAACTGAATGAAAGATCGGGAAAGATCGAAGATAGGTAAAAGTCAAATCAAATCGAAACTGAGTTCAAAATAAACCATTGCCATTCTTCCCCGACCCACCTTCGCGACTCAGTGCTGACCTAACGGTTGACGTTTGACGTTTGACACTTTGGATTTGGGTCCTTTACGCCTTACTCCATCGGGTGCAAGCCATGCTTCGTTCGTTTCACTATACCGTCATCGGCAGTGTCCAGGGTGAGTACCAGTAGATGCGAACTCGCATTTTCGCGTTTCTTCTCTTCACGGAGAGCACGATGCTCATTGGTCGTTGTCATTTTTTTCATTCATTCGTCTTCCCCGTAAAAACATGTGCATCACATCGCCTGCTCCGTACCTACCTGTCAATCTCGCAATTTCTCTTTGCCGCGGCGTATTATCGATGTGGTATCTTCTGGTTGCCGGCCCCGCTAATAATACGCCGTACCCGCAGGCGTATTCTTCCGCGTCCACACGCATCAAGCGGCGGAGCGACTGGGGGTGCGAGGATACGTGAAGAACGAACTCGTATGTCAATCTCAATCTCACCGCCGATGTAATTGGCGGGGTTCTGTTCTGTGAATACCATACTCATGAGCGTCATTGACTTGTCTTGTCCTATCGCGGTGTATGCATGGTGGCAGAATGGAGATGTGACAGGTGTGGCACAGGGGGATGATGGTGCTTTGGCGAAATTGTACGTTGAACTTTTTTGATTTCACGTTTCTTTAATTCCTGCGCTCCTTAACAACTCATGCCGGTACCGATGTTGCGTTGTGCATTTGCACTTGCGGGTATACGACGTGCAGTAAAGAAGTGATAGGGAAGGGGCCGGAGCACGCAAGTGTAAAGGAGGTGAAGTATAGTGATGAGAGGGAGATTGAGGTGTATGAGTATCAGAGTTTTGAGGTGGTGAGGAAGAGGAAGAAGTGATCACGGGTCACAGTGAGGTTAGAGACAAAGGTGATATGCTATTAGCACACGATGGGGCTATGAGGTACAAGTGTGCTGGATGGAAATGAATAGATATCCGGTTTTTTTTTTCTATATGTAAAGTGAAACAATGTGATCGGTTTTGAGGTCGAGTGAGGCCCACAGAAGTTCCTGTGACTAGTCAAAAGTTCAGGCGATTGTTCGACAAACAAACAGGGTGGGCAGGTGGGAGCGGTTTGTGCAGTTTGCTTGGAAATAGCAGTTACCTAGTAAACGAGGAATCAGACTAAAATGGCTGCGGTTAATTTGTCGATCAATCAACAGCGGTAGGGTTGAGCCGCGAGGAGGGTTTACTTATCATAGTAACATAGCGAGTATTAAAATACTTTATGGAAGCGACTGTGATTGTGATGCTATGAGGTTATGATTCGGCGGAAGACGTCTGAGGGACAGTCAGGCAAAACGTGTTCACGAAATTGGGACCTAACAATATATCTTACTGTGAATAACACGAGTGTTTAGTACATTCCTTCAATAATATTTGCATAGACTACGCCCCTGCCAATGTCGCATAAATTTGACCATCAGGCTGTCTGTCATTCTTCTCAAAGGCATCTACGAATTTTCATGCCAAGGCGGTGGCCTTGATTGACCTGAAGGGATACACAGGTCTGTTCCTAATAATTTAAAGGGGCACTTCAGAGGTTCGTGGAAGCTGAAGTGCCTGTGGGACAGCGTGTAAGTTGATGCATGATGCATAATTGAATGTGACATGTCGCGTGACATACCGCGCTCGTGGTGTCACTAGGCTTCACCTAAGCCAAACACATCATCGGCTGGCCCGAGCAATACTCTATAGCTTTTAATTACCTAGGCCCCTTATTCCTCTAGAATGGTACATCGCAACTACTGCCTCTGCTTCCTTGCCGTTCTTCCTTCAGTTTGCGACGCGACGGCTCTTAGCACTCCTCATTCCTCTATTGTCCATGCCGGGAGACAGGCGCATCTCAAACGGTCGGAAGAACATGGAGCCTACCCTAAGAAGAGATCTTATGACCCACAAAGACACGGGTATCATGGTTGGCACTACAGTTCACTTCCTGGCGTTCATACCTCCAAATTTACAAATTCAGAGGGTTCTGGTCCTGGTATGATGCCAGAGGAGAAGAAGGAAGATGAACAGAGGGATAGCATGCCTGCTCACTCTGGGGTGGTGTCTCTTATCTCCCAGCAATCGGATGGGCTAGGATCTCCCACTGCTGCTCCCTCTCTCGCAACCGTTCTCGCATCAGCCAACACGCCTGTTTCGTCTGCTATTAGCATCGACTCGACTTCTGCTATATCTAGCTCCTCTCAATCTCAATCTCAGAGCGAAGGACAAGCCACGCAATCTCAACACGCATTGACGGCTCTAGCTACTGCTTCCAGCTCCTCGCCTTCTTCGGCATTATCCCCTGCACTGCTAGCTTTCATTCTGGTCCCTGTGTGTGTATTTCTTCTGGGGATGGCTTTTGCCCTCTATCGGATATATGGCAGACCTGGAAACCGTGTCCCCCGGGCATCGCCTATGTTCCTGGGAGATTCTACTGCTCTTGGCTCTGGGTTTCACAAGGATGAAGCAATTGCAATTGCTATGAACGATCCTACCGAGGATTCTTCTCTAGGACATCATGTTGATAAAAGGGAGAGTATTAAGTGGGAGCCTCGCGTTGAAAGGAACCCATCGAAAAGTAGCTCACACACCATCACGGGGAACATCCGAGATCCCAGTGCCTCTCATGGTCTAATGCCTCCCTTCCGTACCCAAACTACCGGAAATTACCACACTTCTCCGTCTCGTGTGCTTCGGCCTCATGTTTCTCGCCCTTACAATCGTCCACATCCTGCTTTCACTACAGATCCAGAGTCTGTGATTCCATTGATCGTAAACAGCAATAAAAACAGAATCTATAATAATGGCCAAGATGGATATACGAAATCTAACTCGAAGGGGAAGGGAAAAGGGAAGGAGAATGTGTTCGGCGGGCAGAGCCATCATGCAAGAAAGCATAGAGCTGATATCTCCACTACACCTCTCAATACTTCCCCTCGTACACTCCCTTTCAAAGACCCAGTAATCTCTGCTGTGTTTTCAGACATGGACCTTCGTTTACAAGCCAGGTCTCAGCAGCGTTCACCCACATCCTCAGTGAGTATGACGAAGGACAAGAACCAACTTGAAGTCCCATCACAGTCGTCGACGTTGAAGAGCTCTTCATTTGATATCGGGGTTGCGATGCTCAATGGCTTTTCATCACCGAACGTTGGTCTTGGCCTCGATCTTTCCCCATGTCCGCCTGCCTTGACACATAACTTGACTAAAAGGCTCTCGCATACATCCGAAGACCTAGCGACTGGAGAGTCAATAAACAGAAGATCAGCTCTGCCCTATCTTGACGACTTTTCAACGGTTGGGAGCAAGGGACTTGCTTACTTATCTGGTTCCCCACGGGAGACAATTCTTACTGACAATTTATCTGAAATCGTGCCGGTTCAGGATGAACTGGATATTGCCTCAGCACTTGCGGTTTATAGGGTACAACACGCCAGTGACCGTCAAAAAGATCAAAAGGCTCCCGTCGATCAGATGTTAGGGACTCAGCGGGGAGGAAATGAGAATAGTAGTCGAGACTCCCTTGCATCATTTCCCTCCAGTGAAGCTCGTTACGCTCCGAGTGATATCAAGGCCCCAACGCTTCCCACCCTCTCAGAGATGGCTCTCTCACGTGCAGATCCTTTGTACGAAAGCGTCACTAACGAGTTGTTCTCGACGTATGGTATGCGCATGAGCACCGTTAATGGTATCGAACAGAAATCCAGAGTGTCGGCGAGGATATCGAGAATGCTGTCGTGGTTCGCTGGAGCAGATGCCGGTAATGCAAGTAGTAGGATCTCTGGCGTGGAGAATAGCATGAGCCGCGAGGATTCAAGTTTCTCCGGAGAAGGGCACGGAGTGCGAATGTCAAACATGAGTTCACCAGGAGGCGTCCAGCCACTGAGGATTGGAAAGGCGAGCAAGAACGCAGTGTAGGGGGTGTATCTCTCATGGTCTGCACGTTGTTATCATATTCAGGACCGAAGATAGAGCTTGTCACTGTGTTTTTTTTTCCTGTAGACAATGTACAATGTGCTTACGAAGTAGGGTTGATAAGCGCGCATTGATCACAAGTAATATAGCTAGGCGCATTCTAAATTAGACTATGCACCGGTGACCATAAATAGCAGTGAGATCTAAGCTTTCTTGAAATCATCTACCATGTCAACCCAAGAAGTCCGCCTCAACATCACTCCTCACAGTCTGTCCGGTAGGTTCATGAAGCAAAGCTGAGCTGAAACGCTGACAAGCTTTCTGTAGCTCTTCCATCTGAGCCAGCCTTGGTCTCAGCGGCCAAAGCCTTGTTTGAGACACTTGATTCATGGAAGCAAGGGAAGACGTTCAGTAGCTCCAAAGGTTCTACTCCGTACAAGGTAAAGACCTCTTATCGATCCAAGCAACCCGGAGACAGCGCTGCATGGCACGCACGATTCTCGGAGCACAAAGAGGCTACATTCGATGACTTTTGGGAAGGCCTCGGAAGAAACAAGGCTGTTAATGAACAAGAGTACGTTAGATTAGCGTTCCTTTGCAACAACCTCTTTCAAATGTTTGTTATCTTAAACAATAGGTTCATCCCTGAGCTGGACAAGGTCACGCTGTTGGAGACCATTTCGCCGACTCAGACGTTGTGGACCTTACAATACAAGTTTCCTCCGCCCGTGTCTCCGCGAGTATTTACTGTATTACAGGTGACGCATCTCGCGGGTGGGGACGCGGGGAGTCCTCGTGAAGGGTGGATCGTTAGTGTACCTGTAGATGTCTCAGAGAAGGCAGAACTGAAGGCAAAAGAAGAGAAGGGCGTAAGGGGAAAATATGTCAGCGTCGAGCGTGTGAAGGAAGGGAAGGATGGCGTGGTGGAATGGAGGTGAGTTGGTAGGTTTGGTCGCAGTTGAGCGGATAGCTGACTTCCTTGGCGTAGCATGGCAACCTCGTCAACACCCGGAGGAAATATACCACAATTTATCACGGAAAGAAGCATGTCAAGCCAAATTTATAAGGTGATTTTCGACACTTTCAGTATTCAGTCTGTTCAGGATTCTGACGGGTATGGCATGAACGAATTTTTACAGGACGTCCCTCACTTTGTGGATTGGCTTAAAGCGAAGAAGACTGCCGCTGCTAACTCGACCGAGGCCCCGCCGCCAGCGTCCTCAGACGCAGATAAAGTGCCGAATGAACCTTAAGCGGAGTCTTGTTTTCCCATTCAGTTCTTCCTATGTTCTACCTTGACAAAGGACGAGGGCTATAGTGTGATACATGCTCTGGAAACATATTGTAAATAATCTGCACAATCCGTATACCAAGTTTTTCTGATCGCCAGTCAAAGCAAAGTGTATTGTTGCCAATACACCCATTGTAAAGATCTATGGGTAAAAGTACATTGGATCCTGGCAGTGAAATCAAGAGAGAAGTTTGCTGTCGATGGCTGCTTTGTTTAAGGACTCTGCACCATCACGAATCTCGATCACCTGGAATGCGGTTATATCAGGTGATCGCACAAAATCGGCAAGTCATAACAACCTTTGACACGTCCGCCTGGAAAACACAAATGTACATCGAGGGTTAAAAACATTTAGAAATAGTATGGAGATATCTCGTACCGTGGCCTGGAAATCCAGGAAACCGCTCGCGTGCAACGTGAGGAGTCCAATTTCACTTGAAGTAGGTGCCCAATTGATGAGCACCAGAGGGAACGATTTACGGCCATCTTTATGGTCGAGCTCATAAGATAGAAGTACATAACGGGGAGAATTCTCCGGTAATTCTGGAGGAGGAGGAGGAAGCATTTGAAGCATCATTGCAAAGCCACAAAACTCAAGGCAGTGCACCTTCTGCAAGATCCTCGAGCGTTATGGACTCGAACTGCTCAACTTCTTCCATGATCAACTTCTGCTTGTTGATCTTAATGATCATTGCAGCACTCCCTGAACTTCGGCGTGCAAAGCGAAACTTGCGCAGTGCATCCTGGACCACAGTGGCGATTGAAGTCGCCGTAGTTAGCACGCGTCTAGAAGATCAAATAGGACTAGTGGAACACCTTCAGCTCTTGAGGAATATCTACAGTGTGTGACTATGGTTAAGGTTAGTATGAGTATAGCGGCCTTATATTAGTACGACGAGTGTAACATTTACCATGGATGGTAGCGTTTATGGCTTGGAATTGATCGCGCGGCTATCAAAGCTCACGTGATCATGTCACCCACCATGGATGGCTCACTTCTTATTTCCCGCGGTCATTCGCTTCCCAGCTGATGATGGAGTTATGGCCCGAACGATGTTAATGAAATAAATGAGTGAGCTCTCTTTTTTGAGGCGCACACGAAGTGGAAGGGGGCAAAAACTTGTTACATTTGGTGGGTCGCATTTGGACTCTTTTGTATACTACAAATATTAATGACGCAAAACTCTGCGTCACTCCGCTATAGAACACCCGAAGTGGTTGCGCTTGGTACAGTAAATCAAACACACATACACAAAAATAATACAAATACATTTAAAGGTTACCGAAATCCATCAGCTGATACACCGTATACTAAGTATCCCCCATGGCGAGCGACACAACATTCCAGAGCGATGATATAGACTCGTTGCCCTCGTCAACCCCGTCTCCTGCCATTCAGCGTCTAGCGCCCGAGATACTTGGGGAGATCTTTATCTGCTGCCTCCCGTATCCATCTAATCCGACCTCTTTCAAGGATGCGCCCCTTCTCCTTCTTCATGTATGTCGTTATTGGAGACAGACGGCACGCGGGACACCGCATCTGTGGACGGACGTGAAGTTAACGCTCAGGTTCAAGCTGCCGCCCGCCAAGGTTCTTCAGATGTGGCTTGACAATGCTGGTTCACTCCCTCTAAAGATCAGCATACCATACGGAGCTCCCAATAAATGCGAGGAAATCATCGAACTTGTTTTGGATAATTTCTATAGGATATCAGAGCTTAAAGGCTCACTAACGCATCCGTTTTGGACGATACTCCTGAGACATACCTTACCGATCCGGGCACCTTTTCTGAAACGCCTCGACGTCGAATGTTGGGACAAGTCACCATCGTGGGCGGACCTTGAACGCCTTCGGGGGTGTATGATTGTGCCCCAGCTCGAAGTTTGTCGTTTAAACAGCTCACCCCCCCAAATTTCACTTTTGAGCCTCGACCCAACTCGTCTTCGAGAGTTATATAGTCTCTGGGTCATTGAGGTGGCCAAATTTGAGCCCATGGAGATATTGGCATCATTCACAAGCCTTCAAAGGTTGTCAATATCGCTTCAAGCCCCCGTCGATGTGTCGGTGCTCAAAATTCCATCCATGATCCCCATTCCGAGCTTGCGACATCTGGAGATTGCAACAATTACTGGCTACGATCCAAATTTGTTTTTGAAAGAGCTCGATGTGCCTTTCATCGAACATCTCGGGTTATGCAGTGTGGTGGTAGGGGATTCGCCAGTAGGACCAATTCTTGACGCTCTTACAGGAGGGGATGTACCCCCGTTGAAGTCATTGAGCTTGAGAGGCTACTACATAACTGAATCAGCATATATGCCATGGATCGGAAGGTTCACACAGCTTGAGACACTCACACTTTCCCTTGGCACGATCGATGATGAGGTCTTGATTTCCCTCACCTGCGACAGATCGCGTTCTTCTTCCCTTTGGATTTGTCCTGCTCTGTCTACCTTGCATTTGGCACGTATTCAGTTTTCATGGGAGGCGATGCAGAATCTCGTACAAAGCCGTGTGCCGACGGAAGATGGAGGAGGCAGTCTTCGTAAAGTTACCTTTGAGACAATTGAACCATGGGGAGAATCAGTTCGAGCTGGCTTTACGACGATAGAGCAGCGTTCGCGTGGTTTGATAGAGATTGAGTTTATCCTTGATGGTCGAAGAGTGGGTGATTATTTCGCTTGTTATCTCGGCTCTCATCTCTGGAGACTAGATATTTCTTTTTGCAAGGGGAGTGTAGGCGCGACACTGCTGATTCGTGGCAGGATGTATACCATGACACCAAGTGCTCTACTTAACTGCATTGTTGGATGATCGATGGTGACTTGCAATCTACTGACTGGATCTAAAGGCTTTACCAACGAGATGATGTTCAAAGTTTTATTGTAGGCTCTGGCAGAATTGCGAGTGTGCAACAGAACTTGATTATAACACACAATAGAATAATCCTCCCCCCAATGCTTCCATTCTAGTGGCACACATTGCTCGCTTGCCAGCTCGTACAGGAGAAGGAAATCAATCGCCTTTTGCAAAGATCTCTTCTCTATCATGTCCCACTTTCGAAGGTGCCTTTACTAAATGTACAAGTCATAATACAGCCTGGGTGCAAACAGAAATAGAATGTACCTCAGTGCCTGAGCAACGCTTCAATCCTTCCCCCCCAAAAAAAGAAAAAGTTTCCAAATCTCGGAACCCTGATTTGGACCTATCTCTCCCATACATCGCAAGAGCGACGCTATGTACACACGGTATATTTATATTTAAAGCCTCCGCCAAACCCCCTCAACAAGCTCGGGATTAGCCATTAGCCATGCCAAGGATGACTTTGCCAATGTCATCCCCTTCCCCCTCCGAACTAGGTGAGGAGCTCGATCTACAAATCGAAACTCTGGCAAGATTGAGGTGTTTTGGTCTCAAAGTCTTTGGGTTCCGGGTTGGGGGGGAGGGGGGGAGGGAATATGGTCGCAGGGCTGAAACTTAAAGTGATTGATGGAATGACACCACCAGGAGTGGAGCCTGCGGATTAATTTGACTCTCAACATGGGGAGACTCACCAGGTCCAGACATAACTAGGATTGACATATTGATAGCACTTTCTTGATTTTATTTTATTGGTGGGTGGTGCATGGCCATTCTTAGTTTGTGGAGTGATTGTCTGGTTCATTTCAATATTGAATGAGACCTTCCCATACTAAATATTAATGGCCTGGTCAGCTTTGGCTGGTTGCTGGCTTCTTAGATAGACTATCAATGTTTAGCTGGTTTGAGGCAATAACAGGTTTGTGATGTCCTTAGATGTTCTGGGCTGCATGCATGCTGCACTGACAAGGCCAGTGAGTTTATCATCTTGGTTGGAAGGTCTGGGTAATCTTGTGAAACCCTGTTATACTGGGGTAGAACATTGTAATTATTGCTCTTCATTGAGGAATTCCAAGTAGTGGTGAGATATCAGCTCATGTCAATTATGTCCCTGTCCTTTGTACACACCACCTGTCACTACTACTGATTGAATGGCTTAATGAGGTCTTTGGATTGGCTTCAGGAAGCTAACAATGGCATTCTGTTGCTGAGAAGTTGAATAAACTTGGACATTTGGAGGAATTTGATGTTTCCTCCCCTGAGAAAAGGAGGGGGGGGGGCATCATACATGCCCTGCCTTTCTTCACAATCTCACACACCTATGTCCCTCAGCAAGTGCTTCCTATTTAGAGCTGGTCTTGCTATCAAATCCCCTTTCCCCTTTGGAGGGAGGAGCCTTGACTGGGGTGTTTGAAATGTCCTTTTTTTTACATCTATACCTGTGACAATGAATGTCTTTGAATTGCTGTTGGAGAACTGGGAATTCTCCAATATATTTC
>QLPI01027543.1:0-10084 GCA_003314275.1 Chroogomphus rutilus
TCGGTGGCATGCATGGGAAGTAGGGCCCAACGCACGAGCACGTTGAAGCCATGCCACTACTTCTAGCCTGCAGGACTTGGCCTTTACCCATCCGACCCCTTTGGCTTTCCCAAGGCCTGTCAGTATGTCCGGAGCCTGACAGTCACCAACTTCAAATTCTACCAAAATTCTGCCTTTATTATAGAAATTTTATTAGGCTAGCTGAGCAAATTGCAAAATTTTTTAAGCTCTTCTTCTATGTGCTTCAAATTGCTCTGCAAACTCATAAGCTTGCACATTTTCAATTCTATTTATTTCTAAAAATTATTCTGCTATTGTACCTAGCACTATTTTCTTTTGGGCTAGTGCAAGGTTTGCAAAGGTCATGGAGGCTGCTATGCCACCACTTTGAGGTACACTGGGTGAGTGGCCCTCTTCTAACATTGCCCCATTGAGATCTCCACCTTTGAGAGTGGATCTTGCATTTTCTGGGATAGTAGTACTGAGGCCGCTACTTGGCAAGTTGCTATACCACTCTTTTGAGACCACAATCACTGCATTGAGACCAGTCTGCTAGCAACCAATCTAAGGTTTGCTGGTGTTCTTAGGCCACCACCAGTATTTGGTGGGTCACCGCATGCTCAGCCATTGGGATGGCTAGCCAGTTCTTCAGGCTCCTGTAGATCCAGCCCTCTGGATGCATTTACATATTAGAGGCTGCCACACTGATTCATATGTAGGAGATAATGCCATTCCAGGCGTTGTAGGGTGGAATCCATAGAGGAGGAAGGTTGGGCTGAAATGTATGGCTGAGTGAGGAGTAGTATTATATAATAGTGCCCAGGGTTGTAATAAACTAACCCAATTGTCTTTAGTGGGATTTACATAGGTTCTTAAGGCAGTTTCAAGAGTCTGATTCATTATTTCAGTTTGTCTATCAGTTTGAGGATGGTGAGCAGTAGATAAAGCTCTTCTTATGTTCAATTTCCTACAAACTTCTTTCCAAAATGCTCCTGTCTATCTAGAATCTCTATCTGAAATAATTTGCCTGGGTAATCCAAAACTTATAATTACATGTTCAAAAAATAACTGAGCAGTGCCTACTTTATCAATGGTACTGGTTGTTGGAATGAACAATGAAAATTGAGTAAGTTTGTCCACTATTACTAGGATTGCATCACTGCCATTACTTTCTGATAACTGGGTAATAAAATCCATAGTAACTACTTCAAAGGGCCTTTCTGGAATTGGAAGAGGCTGGGGCAAACCAATTGGGGCATGCCTCCTAGGCTTATGTTTTTTGACATATATCACAGGTTAAAACAAATCTTTTTACATCCCTACTCATTCTAGACCAGTAGTAGATGGCAGCTAATTTATTATAAGTTCTGTGATATCCAGAGTGGGCTCCTTCTGTGATTTCATTGTGAATTTCAGACAAGAGCTCAGGTTACTCACTCTTTGGGATGCAAAGCCTCTGATTACCATTCCAATCTTCAAAGTATAGCAATCCATTATCTTCTTCAAAGAACAATGGTTGCTTGGGACCAATCCAACTAGTTTCTTGTCTCAACTCTGTCATAATCTTGCTGAAATAGGGATCTTTGGCATATGCATCTACTATTTTTTTTGTATTTCTCCCTTAGATAGGCCAATGACCAAATTGTAACTTTTGGCAGCAGTGAAAGGTAAGGTCACACAATCTGCCAAGTTAGTTCTGGCTTCTATAGTGGTAGAGTAAACCTCTGGCAAGATTCTCAAATTTTCCTCTCCAAAATCAGCCATCAGTTGAAGAGTTCTAGCTTCAAACTGAGGAGAAATTTCAGAGTATAACTCTGTGAGAGGATCCATTTCAGAGTCAAGAACTGTAGGGATAGAATCATCCACAGGTGGTCCATCTTGAATAGGGACATTCCTCCTAAGCCTAAAATAGGGTCTACATTGGAATGAACCCTTTTCCATCCTGGTGAACAATCTTAAATCTAGGTAGGCTGCAAAGACTGTTCCCCATGTCAATAATCTTCTGTTGATATTTTGGAAAGTACGACTACATATGAGAGCTGCATGATCAGTGATGGCAATAATCTTCTCCCCTTCTATGTAGGGTTGAAATTTTATCAAGCCATCTCTGAGTGCTAAGGCTTCTCTTTCTGTAGGTGAATAATTCCTTTCAGCTGACTTGAGAGTATCAGACCAATAGGCTATTACTCTTTCTACAAAAACAGTAGTTCTTTCAAGGAGGAGGCAATATCTCTTCCTTTGATACTGAATTGACCAATTGTGGTACAGGCTGGTAGTTATCAAAAGCTGTCTTAAGCTTTTCATAAGCCTTGGTACCCTTGAGGTCATGTATTTTAATTGGCTGATCTTGTTGTAGGATGGCTGCCATGCCTACATCACAAGGATCAGAGTATATATGATATCACAGTCCAGGTATTATATAAGCTCTGACTGGAGCACTAACTAAGGCAGTTTTGGCCAATTCAAAGGCTTCACACTGGTTTTCATCCTATTCCCATGATGAACCTTCTTTGAGAGTTCAAATAAAGGGGCTACTATCCAAGCATAAAAGGGGTGTAAGAAGAAAAATAACCTATTATCCCCAAAAAGGTCTGTAGTTCATGGACATTTTTGGGTTCAGATAATTCCTTAATAGCATCCACTTTTTCCTTGTGAGTAGATAGTCCTATCCTGGACACCTTTTGCCCCAATAATAGGAGGGACTGATAGGCTAGATAACACTTGTTTGGTGCCAAAGTTATTCCTGACTTTTCAATGGCTCCAAAGACTTGACTCAAGTGCTTCAGGTGCTCATCAAAGGTGGAGGAATAAATGACAATGTCATCAATGTAGACCAGGGAAAATAGCCATAAAAAGGGTGCAAGGACACCTTGCATGACTCTTTGAAAAATAGCAGGACCATTCCTATACCCAAAAGGCATACATCTGAATTGGTATAATCCTCTATGGGTCCTGAATGCCATTTTCTCTTTATCTTTTTCAGACATTATGAGCTGAGTGAATCCAGCTAATGCATCTAGAGTGGAGAGCCAACAAGAACCAATTAGGGCTTGTAAAATGCTATCTTGTCTAGGCAAAGGGAATTCATCAGGAACAACAATCTCATTGAGCTTCCTATAGTCTATACACATTCTAGGTTTCCCATTGCGATAGGCTATTAGAGCTGGGAAAACCCATAGACTGTTTGATGGTTCAATGACTCCAAGATTGAGCCAAGCATCCATCTGCTAATTAATAACTTCCCTCTTAGCAGGCAAACCATTATAAGGTAGAAAAGAAATTTCTTTGACATCAGGTCTAAGTTAAATTTCAACCTTAGCATTATAATTTCCTAACCTGCCATTAAGACCAAATGAATTCTTATGTGTAAGTATGACATTCTAAAGAGCTTTCCTATCAGATTCACTCAGCTCTGGTGAGTAGTCAAGCTCCAGGAAAGGTGATGGATACAGGAACTAAAGTAGCTGATTCAGGAGGAATAGTTACAGGATAAAGAGCTCTGACACTAGGGTCAGATATATGTGCTCTTTCCTAGCTCTTGACTGTTTAAGGTGTCTGTGAGCCTTAAATTGGCCTTAAATTTGGAGGTTGAGGAAGCTTGATTGGGAAGAGCTTTGATTTTAAAAGCATGACCATTCTCATCCTTTAATAGAGTTCTGACTGAATTCTCAATCTTAGTTTTCCATCCAGTGTCTCCAAACATTAAGAAAATCTCTGGACCTTCTCTAATTAAGGAGAATGAGTATTGGTCTGTGAAATCATTTCCCAGGATAATTGGAGAGTCATTCCTTTGATGACATATGCTTCAACTTCAGTCTGGACAGGGCCAGAGTCAGAATCAAAGTATATTGGAACAGTAACATATTCTGAAATTTTAGAAGAGCCAGTAACTTGGATCAAGTTAATTTTCTGACCTATCTTAATTTTAGGTGGGTTCTCCATGCTACTAAGAGCATTCTGAGATATGAGAGTAATATCTGATCCAGAATCTGTTACTAGAGCTTGTAGATTCTTTCCATACTCTCCCAACCAAACATTTATAGTAGTGGCTGATGATCCTAAGAAAGCATAACCTGCAGGTCTTGACATCATTCTCTTGAGTTTAATCAAAGAGTTTGGTACCCAACTTGTAAATCTAGAGCTTCTCAAGAAAGCCATTATTGGTTTCTATTCCTTCAGTAATCTTCTTCTCTTTTTTAATAAGAGTATTTTAGTAAATTATGAGAATGTTCTGAGTGTTATGAATATGAAGATTAATCAAAAGTAATCTCCAAAGCTTTGATAGATTTGGTCTATTTGTGTGCTGTATTCCCCAGTGGTAAATGATGAGTAAACGCGACTTATTATGAAGTCGGCTCTAGTGGTTTCAGTTAGGGCTATAGAGTTATTTAATAGATTGATCTTTGACAAAGTTGTTGGAGATTTTTCACTGACTGTAACTATCTGCTAAGATGCAGCTATTTGTACATCCTTCATTAGCATAACTAATAATCAAGTTCCCATATTTAAAACTCCCTTTGAACAAAATGACTCCTAGAAAATACTGTGCTCTCATAGCTATTCACATCTGTAGTTCCCCCATGACTGTAAGTTGTCCTTCATTTGTTATTCCCTTTTGTATTAACTGGTTCCACAATCAAGATTCAATTAGATACAGTAAGTTTTGGCCTGTCATCTGTTTAAGGACTGTTCAGCTGCTCATTGGTTGTTCATTGTTTTCACTGTAAGTGGTTCTCCCATTCCCTCAACTTCATACCTATGTTATGTAACATTGTCTATCATTATGTCCCCATCCTTCTGTTAAGACAAATTATATTCGCATCATGTCTTTGGGTCTCTGCTTGTCGATCTTCATCAACTGAGGATCTCTTTCCAGTCCATGCAATCACAGTCAATCTCCTTCATTCATCTCTCCTATCCTTCATGATATGTAAGTCCTATTTGATATCTTTCCATTCCTAGTTGTTCAGCTGACTCAACTGTCACAGTAGCTTTTGTCCATCATTCAATATCTGCATGCGTGTGTCCTCCCATATCTGTAGACAACTTTGAAATCAAGTTGCCATCCTATAAACCTATATATGGAACAGCAGTCAGCTGTTTAACTTGGTAACTATCTTTACCTTTTTTCTTCTTCTCTGCTCTTTTAGAAATTCCCTTATAAATCCTTTTACATTGTTAATAGTAAAACCAAAATAGAACAAACATGAAAGATAAAAAAGAAATATTTGTGGGGTTTTTATGTTTGAGAAAATAAGGCATATAATTATTCAATATCTTTGTGAGTCATAGGAATAAATTTCTCCTTAGAAGATTCAGATAGATCATCACCAGATGTTTTGTTAGATCCCCCCATTTGGGACTTACTCTCCAGAAGACTCATTGCTGGTTTGGACAACTGGCAATGTGCTTCAACAGGCTGAGAGGCTTCCTGAAAATCCAATTGAGGTTCTTCAAGTTCCTCTTCAGTCTGGGAGGTTAAAAACTTGTGCAGGGCTTGGGTCTATGTCTTCTTCTTCAATTTCATGAAGAGAGTCATATAAACCCTCATAGGCTGATTCAGCATCTGTCTCCTCTGTTGAGGGAAACACATGGTGAGCATGAGCAGAGCAAGTTGCAGATTTGGAATGTCTATACTCATTATCCCAATGCTTGTGGCTGCCACAATGCCTGCAAGGCCTGGCCCCTTTTGCTTCTGGAGTAGGCTTCTTAGAAATATTAGAGTCATCCTTAGGGAATCGAGGAGGGCCAATTTTAGATGACCATCCAACCAGATGAGTCCTAGCATCTCTAAAATTAGTTCCTCTAGATTCAAATCTAGATTTGGAATGAGGCAAGGCATTCTCTAAATTCCTAATTCATCTTTCAACACTGTCTCCAGAAGTAAATAGAGGATTCTTCATGATACTTGATAGCAGACTGGAATTCAACAGCAGTAGCACACCTATAGGCATCAATGACAGTATGCCAATAAGGTGGGGCTCCATTCATAATTTCCATTATATGTACCATAGAAATATCACTCTATTTCTTATTCTCAGCACATGTCAAGTACATATACCGAGCATCGGTTCACTTGGTAGTACCAACCAAATATCAAGTCTAAGTCCACGCACAGGTGACCAAGTCATATACAGGTCACTTAGTACATCAGTCTCATCTCAGTACATTCATCATTGACACCTCCCACTCTATTTATCATTCACTCCTCCTTTATTCATTATCCATTATTCCCAAACTATTTATTCCTTATTTCTTGGCCCATTTTACCTTGGGATATTTTCTATTGTTTTATTCTCAGTCATGACCTTAATGTTTTATATTCGGTCACATTCTATTGTCTTATTCTTGTTTGGACTCTTATTATCTTATACCTGACCATATTTCATTGTTCTATTCTTGAGCATTGGGGACAATACTTCCACAAGCTCTCCATACCTTATTCTTTTCTCCATGTCCTACACCACCCTGATTCTATATCTCATTTCTTAGCCTATATAAGTAGAACATGGATGTAGATAGTTCCCCATTCTAAATATCGAATTGGCATATGCTTTCTTATCTTCCCTCCTCCTGTCTAAAGTCCTCTACTCGGGCCAACACTCTCGGCACTCTCCTGAGTTTCTCTTCTATCTGAAATCAGTGGCACACATGGAAAGTAGGGTGCAACACACGAGTATGTTGAAGCCAAGCCACCCTGATTGGTCTACTGGACTTGGCCGATTCCCACCAGCATTGTGAAGCTGGTACTATTGCAATAGAACTCGGCCCATGCATCATTGGCATCTCGGTGCTTGACAGCACACAATCTTGTCATTCTTGTTAAGTTGTATGGCTGGAAGTAATTTAGAGTCAGTAATGTTAGATCAAATGGGACTATTGGAGTGATCAAAGACTAGAGTGAGAGAAGTATTGTATAAGCCTTGGCTTTGACTGGGTCATTGAACCATTGATATTCATAGCTTTGTATTCCAAATTAGTAGAATGAATTTGAGACTACTAAGATACAATGCTACTAAAGAAAACTAAGTTGAATTTTGTATTAGCAAATACTAACATATAGATGGACTTATAAGTAGAGGAAAAGATATCTAACTAGAAATAAACTATAGGCAAGATTCAATAGGAGAAGGACAATAGAGGTGTGGAAGAATGATAATCTAGAGGAAGCATGTGGATAGAGATAAGGAAAAATGATAAGCTGAAAGGTGTTAAGAAAAAGAATGACATAGTTATTCTAGTCCTACATGTAAATCTCCCAATGTAGAAACAATGGTGAGGCTTGTAGTAGGGTTTGGCTTCAACTTGTGTGTTGCACCTACTGGACTTCACTGGACCCTAATTTTGTAAGGATGGAGGTTGTAACAGTGAGACAGAGACAAGCAGAAATGAAGACAGAAATGAACAGGGGAATCTTAGTTGATTTCTGACTGAAGAACAGACTAATGAAAGTACAAGATCTTATACTACTTTCTCATCTATGAAGAGTCCAAGTAAGGACAACTGGATTCCTATGCTAGTTGAGAAAAGGAAATATTGAAATGTACAGTGGAATGCTACTGTCCCAACTTGATATCCTCCAAGGCAGAGTGGAATAATGTGTCATTCTATTGTCTAACAGAGTTACCCTATAAGGAACATAGCAATGGAGCATACAACAGAAATAGTAATAGTGAAGTGGAATCACAAATAAGGAAAGTAGAGCAGAAATATAAAAGGAAACATAAAAGAGACATGAAGGGCAAAGTAAACAATTGTAATACTGAAAACAGATGTGCAAGCATGTGGAGGGTTGAATGTAATGGGTAGAGCTAATAGAATGTTGCATGTGATGCCAAGACAGAACAGCCTGAATACACAAGGTGCACTGGATTGAGTGTAGTCTAGAGCATAGGGCTAGAATGTCAAATAGGCTTACAGTAATAGGCTGGAATGAATAGTCAGGGATAATGGCATAGTGGATCCTAATAGAAGGGATGGATGGAAGAACCAAACTATAGAATGGGGACAGAAGAAGAGCCTAAATATTAACAACAATAACATGGAGTGATTGGAAGAAAGTATTAATGATCAGAAGAAATAGAATGAATGTCTGGAGGATGTGTGGAAGAATGATAAACCAATAATGGGGACATTTAGCAAAGTCAGTTTGAGCAGGAACGAGATCTAATAGGTACACAAAGTATGTTCACAGTTATTACATTCAAGGTATTATTAAAATCTATTTGTGATAGCCAAGTTTGGACTTACACAATTTCATTTCTATGCAGTTATCAGCAGAATTTGAATTAAGTGTCCATACTACCCGGTATGTATATTATTATCAATCTCAGCAATCTCAGTTAAATTGTGGATACAATAGCAATATCTTGACAATAAAAGTTAGACCGAAGCTTTTTAGAAAGAGTTCTCCATGTTTGAAGTTGGTTTCTCAGCTCATGCAACAGGAGCGGGGACGAGGAATTGACTATTTTCAAGTCACCCTTCAACCCCGGGACGTTTTACGCCGTTTTTTTTCGCGTTTTAATTGTTCGCGTTTTAATTTTTTCAAAGAAAAGAATTCCGCAAAACTACAAAATTTGATTCCGGTATGTCACACTCTTACATATTCACCCGCAAACTATAAAATTTGATTTGATACCACAAAGTGATAGGAAAAATAAATCAACGCTAGATACACTTAAGTATATACATTGTTTATACGTTACAAGAAAAAAAAACAAAGTTAGGTATTGGGAGAAAAATACAAGAACCGTCACAACATAAAGTTCGTAAAAAAAATCAATTGGTTAATAGACCAACACGAAATATAAAAAAACACCATGTTTGCTGGGTATAGGCCACATCCTGTGAAAGGGAGGGCAATTCGAAACCAACAATTTGAGGGAGTAACGAGTAGTGCCCACAGAACCGAGTAACGTTCAAGCCCGTCGTTGGCGTTTGTCATTGACGTTTGGAGTTTCATCGTCTCGTCTCATTGCCTCGTCATCTTACCTCGTTCACTTGGGCTTCTATAAGACATATCATCCCAGTCCATACCTGTCTCACTTTCACTTCCAATCCCACCCTCCACCTCATCATCCTCGCTCTTGTCTTCCTCAATCTCACACGGCTCCAAACGCGTCTTCCGCGTCCTGAGCGTCCTCCGCGGGCTCATCCCAGGTCCGCCACGCCCCTTTGCACCCAGCCCCTCCCGCTGGATCTGGGCGACCATTGTATCGAACCCACTCGGGATGTATGGGGTAGGAGTACTGGCACTGGGTCCGGGATTCGAGGTGGAACCTGCCATACTATCACTGGCAGGCTTCGATGGGCGATCCACAGCACTCCGCACACTCAAAGGGAAACCAACAGGAGGTTTCAAGATGAATCCCGAGGAGCTAGCAGGCTGTGCAGTGCCAGGATTCACGTCGGAATCTACTCCACTGACTCTAGCAGAGGTCAAGTCCGCAGGATTAGCGCCCACCGTGCTGCGATCTACCACACGAGTGGGACTGTACCGGCGCTGGTCGCGGGACTTTGGGGTACGGTGAACACCTGCACCTCGGGGTGAAGTTGGGCTTGAGGTTGGGCTTGTCTCTGACCTGGATCCGAAGACTTGGGTTATTCCGCTGGAGTCGGATGGGGTGACTAAGGCCGTAACACGGAACGAGGACGAAGGTCCGGAGGCTAATCCCTTATCGATGGGTTGAGGAGGCTCGTTCGTAGGTGAATTGGAAGATATGGTCTTTTGCGATGGGGGCTCGGTCGCAGTCGACTTTTGGTGCGAAGTTGAGTCTAATGCTGGTGACGCCGAGACACATGGTGCTGTCTGACCAGACGCTAATCCCTCATTGATGGGGGGAGGAGGTTCGCTGGTAGGTGGCTCGATTGATTTGGTCTTTTGCTTTTGCGATGAGGTCGCGGTCGCAGTCGCCTCTTGCTGCAAAGCGGGGTCTAAGGATGGTGACGCCGAAACAGATGGTGCCATCTGACCGGACGCACAAGGTATCGAAGCCGACACTGACGCATCCCCATCCCAAAGACGATACAAATTCCTATCAATCGCCGGCATCTGTACAGCGCCAGTCAAAGCAGCATAGCT
>QLPI01027577.1:1802-15233 GCA_003314275.1 Chroogomphus rutilus
GGCCAACGCCACCGTGACCTCGCGCTCTTCCGTTGTGCCATGTGATTAATAGGAGGCCGGGGGTTGCTGCCAGGAAACGAATCACTCCCTGCAAACGTGTTAGGTAACTGTACGTCGTCGTCGTCGAATCCCCAGACATGTGGTGAGCCAGCTGGTGGAACAGCATTGGTCGAAAGCGGCAGCCCGCTGTCGGTACTGTGCATTGCTAGTGAAGAGTGGAAAGCAGAGTCTGGGGGGCTGTTGGGACCTAGAAGATCGCCACCAGCATGGCGAGGTTGGGCGGTGTTTATGTGGTGGGGTATAGGAGTACCCAGCTCGAGGTCATCGTCGTCGTCGAAGAAGGGATCCAGCCCAGTGGTTGGAGCGTTGGCAGCTGTTGGTGGGTATGTGGGGCGGTACTGAGATGCAGCTGGGTTGGCCTGTGAGACGAGACGGGAAAAGGCATCTGTCATGCTTGAAGAAAAGGGAGTCCAGCGAGCTTGGGCTCGTCACAGGTGTGGTCGTCAGAACTTAGTATATGTGCGTGAGATACAATTCCCTTTCGCGGTGGCGCAGTTGCTTTTAAACGCCGACCTTTCTCTCAGTCAAGCCACCCGACAAACTCCCCCCGTGGCCTCAACATAAAGGTTCGAACATTCTCTTTTTTCTTTTTCTGGAAAAATTATTGCTGATTTTTCAGAACCCTGGGAGCGCACCTGTTTCACTATCTCTGCAAATTATTTTCCTAACAAGTCACTAAGATGCCAAAATCGACAAGCGAGCCATGGCGAATACTAGATCTATCTCGTCTCTCACACCGCCCTATTGTTCGTAGCTGGTCCCATTTGATTTGTAATTATGACCCGAATTCCCCGCCACCTCATCTCTGATTACCGCCACTGATTAATGCCAGAGCCTAAGGGACATGAGCCAGGGAATCAGTCAACTGTCAAAGAGCCTCATAGAGACATTGTGCAATTCTCTCGTCATAACAATGTGCTTTTGCTTTGTGACTGAATCACAGCCCAGCATTTCTATTCTTGCTCTCGTCAAAATCAAATTTAATATCACGCGCTACACTGCCTTCCGCTTACCGCTGCTCCGACTCTATCTTTGATTTTCGTATACCTGAGGAAACTGTTTTCCTTCCCAAGTCTCTTGTCATCCGGTCGGGTCATGATTATCATCTTTACTGAAAGTGTTAATACACAGTATCCCCACGGACCACACCGAATAGCCTTCTGTCTCTGCTCAACGTCTCCTTTCTCACGACGACAATACCAATAACAACCCATCACGCAACCACTCAATTGATTCCGTTGTCGGTGTGCTCATATCCACGGCCCTTCGAAGTCTGATTGGTTACTCAAGTGCCAGGGAGTCCTCTTCTACCTCAACATCTCTGGCTAACTGATTTTTTTATACCAAGTATGAAGCAAATATCCTTGATATTATAAAGTACCCTGCATCACTCCGTAGTGTGGGTGGATTTTCGGCAACCCAATGTTACTATCTCACCAATCGCGAAATTTACAGGCTTCATATCAACACCTAAGGCCCGTCCCTTTCATTTTAAGCAGTCTCATCTATTTCGTCCGTTCATTACACTTGAAGATTGAAATGCAAAGCTTAACGTGTAAAACAATAGCTAATAGGGAACATATGCGAACGAAACCGACACATTATCAAGCTATACATTTTCTGTGTTCCATCAATATGACTCAGGGTCAATCTCAGGGCTGGCACTGGGAGTCACAGTTGCGCGCAACACGGATGTCCCTGGTTGAGACGAGATGAGATGAACTTGCTTATATTTTGGTATCTTACAAGGAAACCGTTTGACCAATTGAGCTATTCCCGAATTTTCCTAGTTTTGTTTGGAATTTATTAACGAAAGGCTTCGGTTAATGTTCTTAATAAAGCGTAGGCGAACTGCTTTTAAGTAAGCCGTGGGCATTAAGAAAGAAACGAGAAGGTCATATGGGACTTATAAACGCTGTCTAACCCCGGGATAAGGAGAATTGAAACTGATGAGGAATATTTACAAGTAAAGTAACTTTTGGAGAAAAACTATGGTGATGACATGCCACAAGTCAGGATGGAGATGTTATGCGCGATTTGCAACTGTAAAGATAACTGACTAGTCTCCTTACCAACTGACATCAAGGAGTTTAGACCTCGATCTCCACGACACCAAGATCAATTGCGCCATGAAGTAAATACGCGGAACACGATGGCACCAGCGATGAGAAGCAGTGGCTGAGGTGACCTGTGCGAGGTTTGACTCAGGGATGAATCAAGTGCAAAGGTTACACACTTGACACAATCAAGAACATGTGGATTGGAGGCAGACCGAACCTGGCTGTCTGGGTACTGCGATTGGTGCGAGCCTGCGTTTTTTTGGAATCACATATTTTTCGAGATAATCATATGCCCGTAGTCGAAGTGAACGTGAGCGAAGCCTGATGGGAGAGCAAGCAAATTTCCTGAATGCCGTGGCGTGGTAGTCATCAAGTTCGGTCGCATCGTGTACATGGCCCTGGGCTGTCTGGTAGTCAGGGCAATGTTATTTCAAGAAGCAACAAGCAGATGTTACAAAGTAGTCCTGACTGGTATCCGAATCACTCGCATTGTCACTCTTGGCCAGTGGTGATTTATACTACTTGCATGACCTTGAGATAACCACTGAATGTTATTTTGGCAGATAATAAAATGAAACTTGGGGTTTCTGGCTTTCGAGTGGATTCACACCTAGTTCGTCTTTCCCTCCCCCGGCAAATTAGCACACTAGTCAACTTGCCACCATACAGGCCTATCCTCAGGCGGTTGGCTTTTCGTTCTTAAGGATTTAAATATCACTCGATGATCAACCAAATTGTGGAGTCAATCCTCGGGATCTCTAGCGTTGACATGAAATCACACGTAACTCTTCTCCTTTCGTCTTCTTCTCGCCCCAAAAAAAAAAAAACTTGTCGTAATATTCCGATCCGGCTAATGATTCACCTGTTCCTCTTTGGCCGAGGATAAGAGCATCGCTGCTACCTACCTCTTTCTTTCACTTCCTCTGAATCATGTCCACAATCCTCCCTCAGAGTGCTGGGTATGGCGTGGTCCTAGGGGTCGGGTTTTTCTTCACAGCTCTCATGGCCACCATTTCATTCATTCAGGTACGTTGCATCTCCTTCTTAAAATATTACTGAAAATCAGATTTTCAGAACCGATATACGCGTTTCTCTCTTGCATCCATTGAAGAATTCAACACGGCCTCAAGAAGTGTAAAGCCAGGGCTGATTGCCGCGGCGATAGTAAGTGCTTGGACATGGTAAGATTACTGCTGAATATTATGAGACGCTGGACGAATTCCATTATGTAGGGCTGCTACATTGCTCCAATCAACTACCGTTGGATACGAGTGGGGAATCGCAGGTCTGTATTTGCTTTTTTTAAATCAGCCTCCAACGATCTCATACAACTGTCACATTTGATTAGGGCCGTTTTGGTACGCTGCGGGTATGCACATCCTCTTCAGTGTTATATCAAGGGTTTATTCACAGCTTTGGTCAGGCGCAACAAACCAAATTCTTCTTTTTGCCATGCTCGCCGTCAAGGTAAAGCAGAATGCACCTGGGTGTCACACATATCTCGAAGTCGTCAATGTGAGCACGTCTATTCTGAAACCACTGTGGCATGGTGAATCATCTATCGATTCAGGTACGGTATGGGAAATTTGCACATCTCGTGTTCTTGTGTTTCGCTCTTGTTACGAATATACTTGTTGCATCTCAGTTGCTACTGGGAGGAAGCGCAGTGGTGAATGCTCTCACTGGCATGAATGTTTATGCGACTGTGATATTAACACCACTTGGGTGAGCGTTGCGTCATCTCGTAGCATTATTCCTGCATCAAACGTTGTATTAGTGTCGCCATATATGTCATCTTGGGAGGTCTCCGAGCCACATTCTTGTAAGAAGACATATGGTTAATCACCCTATACACAACTAAAGCTCGCTTCAGATGCGACTACTCGCATACACTCATTCTCTGGATCTGTGCACTGTTCTTCGCCTTCAAAGTATATTCCACCTCCCCTAAAATCGGCTCTCCAAGCGAGATGTGGACCTTGCTCAACGAAGCCGCTGTTTCCAGACCAGTAGCAGGAAACAAAGATGGCAGCTACCTAACAATGAAAAGCAATTGTTTGTAGTATTTCTTGATTTTATCTAGACACTCTAACGAGAATTCCTCGCAGTCGCTTTGTCATTTGGCGTTATTCAGATTTGCGGAGGGTTCGGAACGGGTGAGTCACATTTCCTGAGTTGCTACTCGCACTGATGACACAAGTAAAGTAATGCTTGATCAGGGGTGTAAGTTGACATTTAGACAGAGTAATCACTTTGTCTAATGTGCCTGTTAGACTGGCAGAGAGCTATTGCAAGTCAAGCCAGTGGTGCAGTCAAGGGCTACCTGCTCGGAGGTCTTGCTTGGTCCCTATTTCCACCCTCTTTTAGGTCTTTTGTTAACTCATCGAATGATAACGAACAGGTTCGCGATTCCGTTTGGGTGAGTTGGTGATTCAAGCATAGTTTTCTCATTTCTTCAATATCTATCCTTAAGATTTGCAACAACCATGGGTCTCGGTACGCGGTTATCCTTCCTGTTTTACTTTTTCTCACGACTTTACAAACTTAGCATCTGTGGCTCTAACGAATGGTAAGTTTTCCAAAAAAAACCCTCGTGCGTCTGACTTAGGTGGTTCTTGTCCAGATCCTTCGTTCCTCACATACCCGAATCCTCTCAGTGCTTCACAGGTCTCTGCCGGGCTAGCAGCACCCGCCGCAGCTGTAGCTATCGCTGGAAAAGGTGGCGCCGTCGCTCTTCTAATCAGCTTGTTCATGGCTTGCACTTCTTGCTTGAGCGCTGAATTGATTGCGACATCATCCATTCTAACCTTTGATGTGTACAAGACGTACTGGAAGCCGGCAGCAACGCAACGAGACCTCATTACTGTTTCTCATGTGATGATCTGTGTGTTTGCAGTGATGACCGCCGCTTTTGCATGCCTGTGGCAGGGGATTGGGATAGGTATTCAACTGGTCACATCGTTTCATGTAGAAACTGTTTTTAATATGAAATTAGATTTGGGCTGGTTATATTACACACTAGGCCTCGTAGGTACAATTCAATTACATCCTCTATTCAACACAACTAATGAGCCTTCAAGATGATTGGCGGTGCCGTCTTCCCAATTGCGTTTACCATCATATGGCGTCAGCAGACTGCGTAAGTCCTTCCATCATCACAAACCACTCTGATTGATCTTGATTTTCTCTATTTATTACAGATTTGCCGCAGTATCTGGTGCTCTTTCCGGTCTCTGTGCAGGAATATTTTCCTGGCTATTAGTCGCAAAGTTGGTATACCATGAAATCACAATCGCATCGACTGGTGGGTTACTTCTTCAATTCGGTCTCTTTAACACTGAAATGTCAAGCGTCCAGGTGCACTCTATTCGGCACTCGCTGGAAACATGGCCGCCGTCATCGTTGGAGCTATCGTAACTATTGTTCTAACATACATCAAACCCGATAACGAGTTTAATTGGGAATCCACCCGAGCCCTCAACAATTCCGATCACTTTATACCTGACGCAGTGGCAAAACCAGCGCCATCCCAAAAGGATCCAGCTCTGAGTGACAAGGACAATTCGTCAGGTAATGGGGAGAAGAGCCAAGTAGAGCTCACAGAACAGGAAGTGCTCGTTACGGAATCGCCATATGATTTAATCAAAGGTATGAACAAATTCCTTGATCCTATTGAACACTCGCCAATTTTCTCTAGCGTTTCGATTTGCGACCATCTCGAGTATTGGATTGACGCTTATCTTAGTTCTAGTAAGTGTCAATGTCACATAAAATGCTACATATTATGTTTTTTTTTTACTGACCCATTGCTCAGCTATTCCCACTCCCGATGTTTGCCAGCGGCTACGTATTCAGCGCTAAATCTTTCACAGGCTGGGTGGTCGTTTCTATCATTTGGTCTTTCTCTTCTGTCTTCATAACGTGCCTTTTACCATTATGGGAATCCAAAGCCGCATTGAGGCTCATCGCCCGTCAAATCGCCAACGACCTCTTTCGCCGAAAGCAGGTTGGTTGAAATAGGTTGAAATGGGTTGAAATGGGAGAATTAGAGCTACGTTCAGACTTCACACAATCTGGAACTGTGGTTGGTGCTGATGTGGGATATACGAATTTCGTTCTGGGTTGATTGTACATAATTGTTAGAGTCAAACCACATACGCCGGTGAACTAGATTGGTTCTAATTGGGTGAGTTCACAAGGTTCGTGGCTTGCTTCACGATGGCCCACATTGGTTAGACCCAGCATCGGCTGTGAGAGAGAACTGATATGTAGTTCCCGACAATGGTATGCTAGCTGGACCATATAGAGTAAATGTGTTCTATAACCGATCGTGCGTCTGCACTGAGGCAAGTCTATGAGGCTTAATCTAATCAATTTTTGCATCATGACATCGTTTCATTCAAAGACTGCTGTATCACAAGCTCTATTTTCGAGTTCCACGTCCGGTGCGCAATATAAAGGTCAATGCACTGTCCACTCCAACTGAAATTCACGCATAATCCTTCTCATCCGCAATTATGTCTCTTTATCCTCGTGACCTAGGGCGATTTATTAGGATATTACAGCTGCTCTATACAATCCAGAAGTCGTAAGTTACAAGACATACTTTACTACCCAGGAGACCGTGGAGGATATCACAAAGACTGATGCCAAAATGCTATGCGTATTATGTAGGTATGTCGAAGAGTCAGCATCTGAAGAAGGGAAATGGTAAAGGGTCGTTTGAAGATTCCCATTACATACATATGTGTGGATTTTGTTTTGCTCCGAAATGTATGCATGCAATGTCTCATGCTCAATCACCGGACGGGATGAGTATATCCGGCAATTATTTTTAACATATCGTTTTTTTATGTGTGATTTTCCTTCTAGTCAGTAGCCCTAGTTTTCCATTATCACACTACTTAATTAATGATATCTTACAACCTCATATAGTGCATCCTGTGGCTGTCAGTTCCGATGAGGACACTTGATATTTAAATGTAAATGGAGATGAAAACATCATGACATGAGATCCCGGTTTGACAATGTTGACCTCTCCTCATAATTCCACTATGTATAAACCATGATTCTGACACCAAATCCCACCACTCTTTCAGATTCGGACATTCTCCATAGCCAAGAAGACCTTCCTGCTTGTCCAACGGTTTTCTTTTGCATCTAGATAGAACCATTGGAGGGACGGTGTATATATAATGAGCAGACACGTTGAGAGTAATTGTAAGGGAGAAAGACTGGGTAAAGTTAGAGGAAATTTTATTTGTCAGATTGCTCTCTCGTAAGCGCACAAGTCTTTGATATTACAGGTATTAATTCATACCTTACATTATGATTTGGAACATTCCAAGAAAATGGTTCACATATTAATTCCACGAATCGTGCGGATAAAGGCTCCCAAGGCCACGTTCTTGTTACAGGTACATTTCTATCGGAAAAGAACGGCACAAAGAGCCAACGAATATGAGATTGTAGGAGTCGTCTTCCTCCCCAGCCAACGTCCCAGCATATGATAGATTAGCCAGCTCTGTAAATAGTCCATCCTGCATCCTAGTGCTGCAATCAGGGTGCCGAATCATGCCATTTGTAAAGCATCGTATTTTCTCGGTACCATCTTCCTGTGTCACGGGTTTACCGGTGATATTCTCACACCTCTTATAGAGTCGTTGGATGGTCGTTGGCCGCGCGACCCACTCTTCCTCTCATATTGCACCTCTGGTATGGGTGATATACCCTGTACTGAGGTTGATTTGCCTGCTTCCCTGGGGTTCGTGGCCCTAGTGACCAGAGCATTCTCTAATTTCGCGGACTTGGTATCTTGGGGAGCTCTTTCACAGCGTGGTTAGCGATCCAGTGTCGAGGTGCACAGCATTGCCTGCCCACATTTTTTCTCCATTTGCATGACATCTCCAGTCTTTTGACACATAACAGGTCACGAATGATAGGATTGAGGACTGGTGTTATGGTGTACGTTGGGATAGGAAGCACTGGCTGTATCCTGCGTTGCAGGTCGAGAGAGCATCCACGAGCGTATAGGAACGTCTCTGGCGTTGCCCATCTGCACCAGAACATTTGTCGTCTCGAATTATCGTGACTTTCGTTGTTACTATCATCACTGAAATTCTGTGTTTCAATGCGGATTGTATGATTTATATGATCCCTTTGGTTACAGTGTTTGTATTTATGGCGAAGTAACTAATCGCTGGATCGGAACCCCATCTATGCTTAGAGTTCATCCGGTAAAGTCGTTCAGGTGCCAGGTGTATCGTCGCTGCATGGAGCGATCTGAATAATATAAGTCTTGGTAATTGAATAAGTCAGTACACCTACCAGCATCTGATATGATGGCTAAGGGGAGGATGAAATACTCATGTAATGTATGCGCTCTGCAGTAGTAATGACAACGAAAATGTTGAAGTATGAGTATGCCTCCTTGATGGTCTCAGATTACAATCCCAAATCACAATTGAAACTACTCTATTTATTTTTGGACTTGTATTAGTTTTAATCATGCTCCTTCATTGCATTGAGACCTTTTTGGGGGCATACTCATACATGTGTGGGTGTCTCTTGGAACACTGTCTAGGAATATTTTAGCTATTTATCCTATATTTTTGTTCTATATATCTGCTTCAGATATTAATAGACTGATGATTGTTTTTTTATGCTTCTGTCTAGGCACTCATCTGGTGATTTTTCCTGTGTTCCAAAATATTGATTAAAAGGCTGGAAGGGATTGAAGTGATGTATGGTGATGTAGCTAGTGTATGACTATAGCTATGGACTGTATATGTATACTTTCTAGGCCAAGTATATGCACTTGAATTGCAGTATGGCCCTGTTTTGGTCCTATCTAAGTGCCAGTCCTGGGAGCTGGCAATTGGGATATGGTCAACTTGACACTAGCACCTGCAGGACAGTGGCATGATACTGGGTGATTGTACTAGTAGTCAATCGAGCACCTGGTTTTCATATCAATGGCCCAGATACAACAATAACAAAAGGTTTTCCTATTTGAGATATCAATGATGCAAACTAGTGTAGGTTTGCTCTAGGTAATTAGGGAATCACATGGGTTGTGCCAACCTGCATGGGTCACTGGGTCAGGTGTCCTTGGGTTTGGGTGTGGGTCATGCCAAGAGCACCTGTGACCTGGGCCCAACCCTGGTGTCAAATATATATGCATGCATGCACACACATACAACACACCTGGGGAGTTGCTCCTGTTGTACATGCACACATATGACATGCACAACCCAACATGAATGCAATACCATGAACAGGATGTGCTGACATGAATTTGATACCATGAATGGGATGTATGGGCATACACCACCATGAACACAACTATTTGGGAATTGGGAATGTCCCTTGTCATTTCTGGTCATTTTTTCAAGCTTAATCAGTCTGCAAAGTCCAAACCTCTGCTAATGAAAATATTCTCCTAAATCTGCCATATCTTGGCAACAAAAATATAATAATATTTTTGGCAGGCTAATCAAGAGTGAAATACCTCCAGTAATTAACTCTTGATTTGCAAGAATATTGAGCCAATGGATAACATGAAAATATGCATATTTTCACCTGTCTATGTATGGATCTGCAAGCCACAACAACTATGGAATCAAATATTCAAACCTATGAAAATGGCTCCAAATTTCTAACTCAAGTTCTCAGTCCACAATGTATGACGAATTCCTGGACTTATATAATACTAATTACATAAATGGTTGGTCCAGAAGCATGGCTTACATAATCTTAATATTTTGTGATATGACCATTTACAAAAGTACCAGTTGTGGGAATATTATACTTCTTTATTGTAAAAGTAGATACAATGGTGACATAATGACTCCTCAGGCTTCCAAAGCATTCCAATACTTTCTGAACACCTCCACAAGCTTCATGAAGGAATTGCCTTATCAGGAGATTACATAGTTAGCTTAGAATTAGTATAAAAGAAGCTAGTTATGTAGTGTAAAATAACAATCATTTTCACCCATATTAATCCACAGGATTAAAGAAGTGCCAGCAGCACTCTTATAAGTGGACCGAAGTCTGCTTAGGTAACTGGTCCAAAGACTGGAAGCCACACTCAACAATGGGTCCAAAGACCTGTTGAATAAGGTTCATTCCAAAGAGTGAACCTTAACCTTGCTACCAAAGTGGCAGGCTACCCCTTTAAAAACCAAAGTCAGATAAAAACAGCAAAGTGGAAACAAACCTAAACCAGTCTAGAACTAAGAGTTTAACATCCTTAAACTATTAATTCTATACAAAACAAACAGGATAGCTGACAAGACCCCCCTTAAATATTCTCTTTGGACAAACAATCAATAAAGACATTTTGCATGGCTACATCAGATTTCATTAAATCTTTATTGCAATACTCTTGTGATAACAGATTACCTGAATCTCTGGAGTATAATTTCTTAATTGGGTTCTCCATAAAAATAGCCTATGCAGGTGTATTTTGTTGTCCTCCTGCATCTTGTCAGAGAACTTGACTTGTCTTGGTTAATACCAAAGTTTTTGTTACAGCTTCTTGGGTTCCAAAACAGTTTCACAGTTGGATGCTCTCTATGTCCTCATTCCCATCAGCATCTGATGTGTATGATCTTGTTTCAAACCAGCATTCAGCATCTTCAATGGCTCTGGCAATTTCCTCTCCCAGCTCCTCATCAGAGAGGCCTGAGAGCACCAGATTGTTGCAATCCAATTATGCAAGTGTGAGGTCAAACCACATATTATAGAATGATCTTTTGGGGTCAGGAGTTGGCTGTGGGGCTAGCAGAGTGGGTGAGGTGAGGACAGCTGCATAGGTGCATTTCCCAGTGGGTTGCATGGTGTTTGGAAGGCCTAAGTGGGTGGAGATGGCCTCCAGATGCTTATATACTGTAGTCAGTTGTAGGTCATGTGAATCTATGAGCATTGATCAGGCTATGGAAATGAGGTTGCAGATTTGCATTGAGAGAGATTGTCACTGTTTTAGCAGCTTTGGTCTTAGGGAGAGCAATTCCATATATCAGAGTACTAAGCTGTTCAAGTATGGTAGCTAATGATGCTACAGTAGGCTGTCCTGGGAGTTTGACGGGCAGCGGTGGTGGTGGTTGGACGGTGGGTGCCATCCTGACTGTTCGAAATACCCCGAATTACATAATATGCATAGCAGTTTGGCTGTTATATCCTCCACGGGCGCCTGGGTAGCAAACTATTTCTGGTAGTTTACGACTTTCTGGATCATACAGAGTAGCTGAAATGTGATAATAAATCGCCCTAGGTCACAAGGATATAGAGACATAGCAAATTCCATTGAGGACGAGTAGGATCATGCGTGAATTTCAGTTGGAGTGGGCAGTGAATTGACCTTTAGATTGCGCCCCGGACTTGGAATTCGAAAATAGAGCTTGCTATACAGCAGTTTTTGGAACAAAACAATGTCTTGATGCAGAAATTGATTAGATTGAGCCTCACAGACTTGCCTAAGTGCAGACGCACGATCGGTTATAAAACACATTCACTCTATACGTTCCAGCTAGCATGATATCGTCGGGAACTACATATCAGTTCGTTCGAACCTTGTGAACTCACTCAATTAGAACAAATAGAGTTCACCGGCCTTGGAACCCGAAAATAGAGCTTGCTATATGGCAATCTTTTGAATGAAACAATGTTATGATGGAGAAATTGATTAGATTAAGCCTCACACTTGCCTAAGTGCAGACGCACGATGGGTTATAGGTTCCAGGTAGCAGATTATGGTCGGGAACTACATATCAGTTCGTTCCCACAGCTGATGCTGGGTTTGAACAATGCGGGCTATCGTGAAGCTTGCCACGAACCTTGTGAACTCACCCAATTAGAACCAATCTAGTTCACCGGCGTATATGGTTTGACTCTAACAATTGTGTATAATCAACCCCTAACGAAATTCGTATATCCCACATCAGCACCAACCACAGTTCCAGATTGTGTGAAGTCTGAACGTAGTTCTAATTCTCCCATTTCAACCCATTTCAACCAACCTCCTTTCGGCGAAAGAGGTCGTTGGCGATTTGACGGGCGATGAGCCTCAATGCGGCTTTGGATTCCCATAATGGTAAAAGGCAGGTTATGAACGCGGAAGAGAAAGACCATATGATAGAAACAACCACCCAGCCTGTGAAAAATTTAGCGCTGAATACATAGCCGCTGGCAAACATCGGGATTGGGAATAGCTGAGCAATGGGTCAGTTAAAAAAATCATGACATATAGCATTTTTTTATGTGACGTTGACACTTACTAGAACTAAGATAAGGGTCAATCCAATACTAGAGATGGTCGCAAATCGAAACGCTAGAGAAAATTGGCGAGTGTTTCAATAGGATCAAGGAAATTTGTTCAAACCTTTGATTAAATCATATGGCGATTCCGTAACGAGCACTTCCTGCGCTGTGAACTCTACTTGGCTCTTCTCCCCATTACCTGACGAGTTGTCCTTGTCACTGAGAGCTGGATCGTTTTGGGATGGCGCTGGTTTTGCCACTGCGTCAGGTATAAAGTGATCGGAATTGTTGAGGGCTCGGGTCGATTCCCAATTAAACTCGGTATCGGGTTTGATATATGTTAAAACAATAGTTACGATAGCTCCAACGATGACGGCGGCCATGTTTCCAGCGAGTGCCGAATAGAGTGCACCTGGACGCTTGACATTTTAATGTTGAAGAGACTAATTGAAGAAGCAACCCCACCAGTCGACGCGATTGTGAATTCATGGTACACCAACTTTGCGACTAATAACCAGGAAAATATTCCTGCGCAGAGACCGGAGAGAGCACCAGTTACTGCTGCAAATCTTCAATAAAGAGATAAAATAACGATCAATCAGAGTGGTTTGTTATGATGGATGGACTTACGCAGTCTGCCGACGCCATATGATGGTAAACGCAATTGGGAAGACGGCCCCGCCAATCATCTTGAAAGCTCATTAGTTGTGTTGAATAGAGGATGAAATTGAATTGTACCTACGAGGCCTAGTGTGTAAAATAACCAACCCAAATCTGATCTGATATTAAAAATTGTTTCTACGGGAAACAGTGGGACCTGTTGAATACCTATCCCAATCCCCTGCCACAGGCACGCAAAAGCGGCGGTCATCACGGCAAACACACAGATCATCACATGAGAAACAGTAATGAGGTCCCGTTGAGTTGCTGCCGGCTTCCAGTACGTCTTGTACACATCAAATGTTAGAACGGATGATGTCGCAATCAATTCAGCGCTCAAGCAAGAAGTGCAAGCCATGAACAAGCTGATGAGAAGAGCGACGGCGCC